>JASCZW010016657.1:0-18353 GCA_034211315.2 Aedes japonicus | reverse complement strand
AATGCCCGCACCTTTGCTCTTGACCTCTTTCATCAAATTTTGGGCAATGATAGGACCGACTTGCTTACTTACTTTTAACCACACTTTCTTTAGTTCAAGTTCATTTTCTATCAGTTTTGGAGTTTTAACGAGCTTTGCCTTCATGATTGCCCAAAATTTTTCAATTGGGCGAAGTTCCGGAGTGTTTGGAGGGTTGACGTCTTTTGGTACAAAAACTACATTATTATCTTTGTACCAGTCTAAGACGGGCCGGGCATAGTGGCAAGATGCCAAATCCGGCCATCGAAAACAGTGTCGGGCCATCGTGAGATCTCAAGAAGGGCAGAAGTCGTTTTTGGAGGCATTCGTCCTTGTAGATTTGTCCGTTGACGGTCCCAGAGGTGATGAAGGGCTGACTCATTTTGCCACATCCGCAGATCGCTTGCCAGACAAGGAATTTTTGGCGAATTTCGACAGTTTCTTCTTCCGTACACTCGCCGGAACGGCCAACTTAGAGGTGGCAACGTAGTGTTCCTGTCCTGGCATTTGTTTGGTGTCGGCTTTAATGTAGGTCTCATCGTCCATCACAATGCAGAACGGTTTTGTGAGCCACTCCCTGTACAGTTTTCTTGCACGAGTTTTGGCCACCGAGTTCTGTTTATCGCTCCGGTTCGGTGCCTTCTGGACCTTGTACACAAGTAATCCAGAACGTTTCATTGTTTTCTGCACAAAACAAACTGAAACTTTCGCCTTTTTCGCAACATCCCTGATCGAAATGTTGGGATAACGCTTAAATTGGTTCAATACCATCCTGGCCTTCTCCGGATTTGATGTGCTACGTTTTTTGCCACTACCATTTTTTCGCTTGGTTGTCTTACGGTCCTTGAACGTTTTGATCACATGAGATACGGTTGAATGTGCGATTCCGAGCTGTTTTCCGATCCATCTTTGAGAAGCGTTTGGGTTTTCGAAGTGAGTGCTCAAAATTTGTTGGCGCACTATTTCTTCATTCGAAGCCATCACTGAAATCACTCGACCGATTTTCACGAAACTCATTAAACAATTGACACAACACAATGAAATACATTCAGTTAAAATTTCAATAATTTTTACCCACACGCTAAAAAGTTACGAACAATTGCGTGTGTCCAAATTTCATCGAATACAGTCTTTAGTGTTGGGAATCGAAAATATTTTACCTTAGTTTGTTTCTGTAGCGAACAACTGGTGCAAACTGCAAACTAGAAGATGAAAAGATAGATTAGTAATTTCCATTTAATTCCAACTACCTCAATTGCTTATCATGACAGAAACGCGTATTTCGTCTACAATGTGCAGACTTCTTCAGTGTCGTGTACTAATAGTACTTAAAAAAATATATATCTAATATCTACTTCTCCTTTCCCCTATACCTTACCTAATTATTCTGTAGCAGCGGGTTCTAAGTTAAAGAGCCATATGTTCACGTTACCTTATTACCTTTGTTTAGTAGATTGGTTTTCTGTTGTTTGTTGTAAGATTTTGATGTCATTCGTCGTTATGTCGTGATTTTCCGTGAAGATGTGTTCAGCAACTGTTGATTTGAAGTCTTGAGAAATTCCTTTGCCATTCTGTTTGACGGCCTTAGTCACCTCCGCTAGATGCTCTTTGAACCTTGCTGCCAAGGTTCTCATTGTGTGACCTACATATATTTTGCTGCTGTGCGTACACTTGATTTTGGATACTCCTGCTCTGCCTAATACATCTACTGAATCTTTGGTGGAGCTTAACAACTATGCCAATTGGTTGTGCCTACTAGAGAAAACTAAGTCCAAGCCGAATTCCCTAATTCGTGGTTTCAGCTTTTGCGTATTGTCTTCATCAAAGGGGATGGATAAACGTTTCAGAGGTTCAGGAGAATCGGAGAGTGTTGTTTGCGGTTTCCTATGAAGCTTGAATTGTCCACTTTTTCGTAACCAAAGTTTTGAAGATATATGCTAATTCTTCGCCCTCCGGTTCTTTTGAGCGAAAGGGTCAACATCCGGTGGATCATGTGCGGAAAGTGGCCATTTTCTGCTGAAAAGAGGATTTGAAGTGTAAGTAGTTACTCTTTGGGTGTTTGTGGGTTTTCGGAAGATTTCAAATTCTAAAGACGATGATAACAATGGTTCTTTCACTACTAGAAGGTCGGAGGAATGCAAGTTCTTCATCTTTTTCTACGTCATGAGTGAACTTGATGTTTTTGTGGAGATTGTTGATTTCTTGAAGAGTTAGTGGAGATCTTCTTGTTTCACTACGGCGAAGATGTAGTCGGCGTATCTCCACCAACGAGTTGAAATGAATACTTTCACTTTAAGGATTGTTTCTTTATTTACCATAAATATTTCACAGGGGAACGAGGACGAAGGTTCAGACTGAACTCTGAAAATGAAGTAGTTCTCTCCATGCAAAGACGAGACAGCTTAAGGTGCACCCACATCTTTTGCTTGCATGCTGTATCATCTCCTTGTTTTAAATGGCAATCTTCTAGAAACCTAATCGCGTTCTTTGATCGGTACGCTAGAGAAAAAGGCCGACGTCGAAAGATACAATTACTTCATTATCATTTATATGGACCTGATTAACGCAGATGTTGTACACATTCTTGAGAGTTAAGAACTCAGCTTGCTTTGGAATTGCTCGTAGATACTCTTGACATTTTTATACTAGCCATTTTTCTAGCTTATGGGCTGCATCCTTCAAAAGAGTCACTCTTCTTCATTTTGTTTCCGGGTTTGTGGACTTTTGGGAGGCGTTCAATTCTGGGAAGGGTGGGGTTTGGTCTCCTGAAGACGGACTACTGCATCCCTTAGTACTGACTTATACTCCTTTAGTGTTTTATTCACGTGTTTCGCCATGTCTGGTAGGGGGTCTCCTTGAAGCTTCCTGTAAGGTCCACTTCCATTTTATTTATGATGACGACTCTGTTGCCTTTGTCTCCTTTTAGGTAAAAAAAACAAGCTTTGACTTCAGTTCTTTAACAATTAGAATTTCCTTCTCGTTGCTGTGTCCTTGTTTCTGTCCGTCCTTAATAATGTTTGAAGTGACAGTCCTAGGTGTGTAATTGCTGTCTACACGTCGTTGATGATTTGCTACACGTTGGATATGGATGTAACTGCGTATTCAAATCCCTTTGTTGAAGTAAGTCAGTTGTTCCGTCAATGCGGTCGTCGATCGGTTGACAACCAGTCCCTTAAGGGAGTGGACTGGGCAATTCAAAGAAGCGACTTCAACGAAGCGATGAAGCAGTCAAGGATATCCAGAAAATGCGGGAGAAATGGAAAAATGCGGTGATTCTGTAGCGGTGCGGGTGCTGGTGGTGTCCATAAAGAGGAAGGTTCGAGATTCCGTTTGAACTAGACAAATGTTATCATCCAATGCTGTTACTTTGAAGTTCTAATAAAAGTTCTGCTAAGCAACCGTTAATGGACTTGTTAGTATTATTGAATCACGAGTTACAGGTCTTATCTCAATTTACATTCAGCCAGTTTTGATGCTCAGTTGTTATCTGGTTAAAAGTATAAGTATGATTTACTCGCGCCAAATCGTATTTGGAGCACTATGTCGAGTTCTAGTGAAACATTCTGGACATGTAGACTTTGTCCATAAAAGTCATTGTTTTTTTTTTTCAAATTCTTCTCTACTGTCTTTGATAAGGGGAAAACTTTATTCTACCGATTTTTTTCAAATGAATTTACTCGAAACATGGAGAATCCTATAAAAACGTTTAGTATGGGTGACTACCAGAAAATTTCAATTTTTTTTAAAAGAAAATCCAAATTGTGTGCCAGACTGAAAAAAAATCAATTTTAAATAATTCTCAATCAACAATGCACGCTTTTAAAATGTATTACAACGAAGAAAGTAAACTTGCAAATGTTAGCATCAATATCATATAAGAAGTTATGACTTTCGATACAGTTGCACTTTAGTTGTTCATCTCTAAAATGATTAATTTTATGAAACAATCCACACATTTAAAAAAAATATATTTCATGTCCGATGAGGCAGCAGCACAGTACAAATATAAAAAAAGCTTTGCTAGTCGGTGTAGATTCAAGTCAGAGCACGAATTAAGAGTAGAATGGCATTATTTTGTAACGTCCCATGTATTGATGCTTTTGTTAGCACTCTCAGACAAAACCTCATGAGGTCATTGAATTCTGAGATGAGATTTTCCTTGAAAGTGTTCATTAAACAATGTATGGACAGTTGATTGGGTAGAAAATTTCATCGCAATCAAATACAGGTATACCTTGATAGCACGTACATTAATCTTCTCACATCAAATCGCAATTGTATAAAAACTACTAGTTTTATCTGAACTAAAGATGTTCATGAAATTTAAAAATATACATTGAGAAGAATACATTTTATAGTGTTTAGTGCATTCGTATTTCGGTTGTCCTTTTTTACCAGTATCAGTAACTGGATCCATTGCATGGTGACATGCAATGTCTTCGACGAATTATTATAGCTCCATCCACGAGGTTTGCAAACGTCGATGCAAATACTAAATTTAATTTGACCTGCTCTCAATTCAATTTAATACAATTACTGTTACTATGAAAGAACGCTTGAATGAGAACCCGAGAACTTTATTCGTCAAATTTTTAGGTCAACTCAGGGGAAATATTGGCTTTAGGTATCGATATTCAATAATCGAGTTCTTTATATATTTTCTCAAAGCTCTGCACTGAATATATTTATGTAATAACTTGGTTACTTAGTTTAAGTTTCATAACCTTTAAAAAAATAGGATTTAAGCTCATTAAGGTCATATTTTTCTTCAAATAAATTACTTGCACTCAGAAATAATGCTGTTTGTATCGACTATAATAGAACTTTTGTTCTTCACTATCGTAGTTCAAATGGAACAATAGCCGAATAAACAAAAAACGGCGTTGCCGACAATAATCACACTCACTTAGGGAGTTTGTTGCTTTGTGGAAACATTTTCAAGCCCTTCTGGATAATTCTGTTGATTGATGTGTGTAAAACACTGCGAAAAAACTGGATTTTGCTTTGCTTGCATGGAATAGGTAAATCTGCCTTCGAAAACTAATCGCAAAACATAAAATATGAATCACGATTCACTGAAAACTGAATTTTATTTTCGAGCAGAGACCGGAGCCTGTCATTGCAACGAACAAATTTGTTCAACACTTGTTCAATCCTAATTATCCCTTTTTTCAGTGAGGTAGGTAATAAACGAACGAACTGACATTTGTCGATTGACAAGTGAATTTTTGGTTGAACTCAGAATCAGGTTGTGCAAATTAACGGATTCTCTACCCTCATCTTAAGGGTGACAACTCCCAATTCGGTTCATGATATGACACCAACTTGCTCAACGGATCAGAATTTCGGGAGCGGATCCATTTCCGTTAATTTTTGGCTTTGATACAGCCATATTTAAACCAAGCGTTTTGATATGTTTTACATGTGTAGAGTTGCACATAATCATGTATGAGAAATCATGTCAATCGAATGAGTTATAGTGAAAATATGACGGGAACCTTTTATTTTGTATGACGCATAATATTCATTGCATATGACTCCGAGGCATTGTTGTGGCAGTTGAATGATCAGTTCAAAAAAAAAGTTGAACAAGGTTGGCTTAGTATTTTGTCACAGTCTAAATGGCGCTTAAAGCAACTGATATCCACATAAGGAAAACTCATAAAGTCCGCTGCCCAAAACTACTTTTGATACCGACTCTGCCACTGAGTAGAAGCTGTGCTCAGATCTGAACGCTGCGGCACATATATTCATTATGATATTCTTGTTTCCTCCATTCCTTTTGCTTGAATAATATTGAAATCGAAAGCGAAAAACCGGTTCAACAGCATATTTTTCGAATCTAAAATACAAGTAGTCAATTCATCTCGTCGCGCGCCACCCGATTCAAACCGATCGTAAACGCCCGCAAACTGGTGGCTTACACTGAAGTCCGCGCATTTATAGACACTTCGTAAAGTTACCTTCCAATGGCCGATGCACACATAAGCGCAGCCGTATGTTGCAGAAATGGGTGAGAGAATTCAATGGAAATGTACTGCTAAGAGAATTTTAGTTCAAACCTGTACGGGTACGAGTGGGTGGTGGGGAAGGATAACTCAGAGTGGGACTGTGGGTTTGGATGCATGCTGACGTGGTGGTACGTTCTCTTTCACATGCATGATTCTGTGCTGTTGTGAGAAGCTTTGAACTTATCGTATCATGGTGTGCACCTATGTGTAATGCAGTAGGTAACTCAATCTCCCTCCAGTCGCCAGGTTTGGGTCGATTCGTAATTTAGAAACTATTTGTATTAATCAACTGAAAGTCATAGAAATGCGGTTGGGCCACCTCACAGCTAAGCTGGTCACTTTGTTCGAACTAGTCTTGGACGATTTTGGAGGTTGTTACTATGTGTGCGATCATTCTTGGTAGATTCTACTATGAGCAACTTTTTCGCTACAGAGCTTGTTTATTTCCTTCTTGATGTTTGTTGTTGTTGAATCCAAAATTGGTCTTTAAGACATGTGTTACCTGACGTGTCATGGACCGGTTTTGAGATGAGTGAAATAAATTTGTCAACAAATGGCACAAGGAATAGTCCAGATTATTTGATAGTGGTCACCATTCAATATTTAAAAAATCAGTGAAGCTTAGTAAAAAAAAATTAAGTTTCATATTTAATACTTCAACATTACTTCTAGTTACCCAAAAAATTAAAAACTTAAAGGCATACTCCGTACTCTTCCACTTCTCTTCCGCTCATTAAACTTATTGTTATACGTCAAGGTGATGTCATCCATAATTCCATAGATACAGCATACTCTAACAAGATGGTTTTACATGCTCACAAAACGCACATGAGGGATTCCATCCAGAATGTGCCGGAAATCCCAAAAATCATACCCGATCATCATTGATTTGGATGAAACTTGGCACATGAGTTCGGTACGTTGGAAAAAAAAAATTCCACTGGTGTTAAGATAATTTGGATTCAAGAGTAACTTTTGAGATGGGCGTATGTGTTTTTTTCCAACATTTTACTTGAAAAATCGTAGTTCAAAAACCATTACATTTAGAGAAAAATTTTATATAAGGGAAATGTAGGAACTAAAAAGCCTTTCTTAAAAAATATACACAGAAAAAATTTTTTTTTTCATCAAGAAAAATCAAAAATAATTACTAAAAATAAAATATCTAAAAAACATATTTTTAATATTTTTTTAATTTGTTGTATGGAAATTTGAGGAAAAAGACACGTTTTAAAAAAACTCTAGGATGGACGCTCTTATAATAAAAAAGTTTTTCAAATAGCGAACTTTGGTGTATATTTCAAATTTTAGTTATTCATTCTTATAAATAAATTTTGATGTTACAATATGGTTTTGGAGATTATTACAAACAATAATGATGATAATGATAAACCACGTAAACGCAACCGTTTTAAGGTTATTTCTGATTTTCTTTCAATAAAATTTCAAAACCTAAAAAAATACGCCCTTTCCATAAATTACTCGTGATATTAAAACAACAATAGCTAACGATTGTTTCTCTTGTGTTTTTAGCCTTTTTAAAACACATGTATGTGCCTCTTACTTACTCTTAACAGCTCGTCAATTGAAAAAGCTTCACTTAAAGTTATAAGACAAAAATAATGAATTATGGTTGGATTTATATTTATATATACCATTTATTAGTCTCGGTCATTGATAATATTACATAAACATTATATAAACTATTGATTGCTTTTATATATATTTATGAATCCTGCCTTCTTCGTCATTCGAAAACAGTTTTACAAAAACTTCGTTTTCTGAAATTGGAACGAATGAGTGGTACTTTTGTGTACCTGCAATCGTTTTAGTCTGTCGGTAAATTTCATTCCATTCTGCTACCCCCTGTTCATACTCTTCATGTGATACATAACAAAACGACATTTTTGTTAAACAATCATCACTTTTTGGTTCGCCCATTCGAATAACTCTAATGCACTTTTTATAGGGTGTTCATGTTGTACAGCAAGGCTTGCATATCTTGCCATTCGTTTTAATGTACCACCAATTGCATCGCAAGGTCCCTTACCGTGGGATGTTGCAAAAAATGCCATTCAGCATCAATATTGTATTTCTTTTAAACTTACAAAGGCTTGCAAAGTTCTTCCTATTTTTATATTGGGATGCTGCCCCGTCAGACATAAACGTAGCTTTCTTTACTTTAATTTTTGTTTGCAAAAAGCTTATTAGTTTTGAAATAAACACCTGCACCGCAATCGTATCATGTTTCAACACTTCTGAGATAGCAATGAAACTGATATTTTTAAGTATTCCAGATTCCGTGCAATAAATGACAAAAGGGTGAATAGTGGCTTGCTCATTACTCCAATAACTACTTTGAACAGCATCTTGAAAAACAAATGAATAATTTTCAGAAAAATCACAAATTATTATTACTTCGCCGTCTTTTAGACAACGTGATGTAGATGGTTGTGGATCCATAATGTTAGTAATTGATGGTTTCTCACTAGGCTCCGAAATTGCAGCATGGGATTGTTCCGTTCTATTTAAATGCAAACGACAATTATCACAAATCATCAAAGAAGTGTCCAAATGTGTTTTGCCCATAAACTTGAGTTTTTTGACATTTTGTTCGGTTAATTTACGAAGGTTTTTTGAGCACCGTTTAGTGGGAAACGGCATACAACACTCCTTCATGTTAAACTCCATTTTCAGTTCACTCAGATAGATTTTACTGATGAATGCGACTATGTATGAGCATATATATTGGCTGTGGTACCTTTGGAAATGCAGGTATAAAACATCTCTGGTAGTTTACAGGCAGCGTACATTAGCTGTTTTTTTTATGAGAAGATATACCTGACATACGTTATAGCTGCTATTTGTCTACCTACCTTAAACAATATGTGTTACTTTCATCGCTACATCACCGAACTGTTCGGAGTGTAGTTTTCACACACTACACCCGACCTCTAACATCGTTGGAGCTTGGCAAAATAGTCAGCAGTTCGATTAATATGCTTCTTCTATATGACCCTCCGCATAATTTCATCATCTGTCCATTTCACACTTGTCGCCCCTGCGACATCTATCTCGCTGTTACTTTCATCGCTTTAGCAAATTCGCTCCCTTCATTCTCTGAGCGGTCGGGCCCGATACAGCCATAAAACAATTATAAATATATTGATTGCAATATTAAAACAATAGTGCTATTTATCTTGTTCTTTTCAAATGAGTCTTCTTATCATCCTGATATCAAAAGAAAAGAGGACATTAGAGTAATGTGAACGTTATAATATGAAGATCTTGGAAAATTTATCATTTCTGGTGGAAATCTCGATTAACTTAAGAAAAGAGCGAATTTTCTGAGGTTTTTTCATTCTATTGAAATAAAATCCGAAAAATCTCGAAAACGGTTGCGTTCAGGTGATTTATCATTATAATCATTATTGTTTTTAATGATCTCCAAAATCATATTGTATAATAAATTTTCATTTATAATAATGAATAACCAAAATTTGAAATATGCACCAAAGTTTGCTCTTCGGAAAACTTTTTTATTATAAGAGCGTCCATCCTAAAAAATTTTTCAAAACGTGTCTTTTTCTCTCAAATTTTCCACAAAACAAATTTGAAAAATATTAAAAATATATTTTTTTTTATATTTGATTTTTAGTATTTATTTTCGATTTTTCTTTATGAAAAAAAAATTTTTTTTTTCATTGTACATTTTTTTTACAAAGCCTTTTTAGTTCTCTACAACTCCCCCATATAAAGTTTTTCTCTAGATGTAATGGTTTTTGAACTACGATTTTTCAAGTAAAATGTTGGAAAAAAAACATACACCCATCTCAAAAGTTACTCTTGAATCCAAATAATCTTAACACCAGTGGATTTTTTTTCAACATACCGAAGACGTGTACCAAGTTTCATCAAAATCGAAGATAGTTGAGTTTGGTGACCGACCGATTTGGCGTGGAATCAGTCACATGTTTATGATCGAGAATTTACCGTTCAGTTTTCTGCTTATATGCTTTCGCTAAATCGGTTTTCGTTTATTTGCTTCTGCCGCATCGGAGAACTGTTTAGGAAACAATATGAAGCTCTAAAGCAACTGAAAAACAAGTAATTAAATGGAAAAATGAATCTTTGTTATGGGCTTTGTGAAATAATTGATTGATTTTAAACATTTATAAATTTTTTTTCTCGTAGATGAATGAAAGAGGTTCGGTAAAACGATAAAAATATTTTTTTGAAAAATAATATTCTATGGGGTGACAAAACTACGTCACTACAGTATATGTGAATCTGATATTTGTGAAGATAAGCATGAAGGTGATAGTCAACAGAATCCACAAATGGCTACCATCATAGCTGACTAGCTCATCAAAATTTTTTAGAGCACGCATCTTATAAACTACGAATATTTCGCATGCAAAACTATAATAGCATTTATGATGAAGTGTTCAGTTCAATTCATTTATGGTGCACAGGACTCGATTTTACCTAAGGCTTTTTCACGACAAAATCTGGACACCCCTAGATACGTATATCTTTGAAAATACTTCATCTACGCGTGAAATATTTCGCAGACTGATGAACGTATGTCTGTTCATTGTGTGAAATTAACTTTTGGTGATAGCGCAAGCTTTTGGATCGAATATGGCGTCGAAAGAAGAGCAAGTGCGAACAGCAATTGTGAGTGGTTGCATAAAAATCCGGATCCGGATCTGTCAGTAAGAAAACTTGCAAAAACGCTAGGTTTTCCTGCAAGCACTGTCCATAGCGTTCTAAAAAACTTTTGATACACGTTTGACAAGAGCCAGGAAGGCTGGGAGCAGAACAAAAACGGATCTCAGGAACCATCCGAAGGACGAGAAAGTGAAGCAAATATTGCAGAGGAGATCTTTCGGTACATATTGTGACTAGAAAAATAAAAAATGTCCTCAACTTTCGTGCATACTTCCAAATACCGACAAGGTATGAAGTTCAAAGTGAAAACTGTACTGAATCGTAATAGTAAACAGAATATGACGGCTAAAACCCGGGCACGCAAGTTTTATCGCGTAGTTTTCCTGCGTGATAATGGACGATGAAACTTATGTGCTGGAAGGCTTTAAGCAGCTTCCGGAAATTACTTTTTATACTGCCATGCAACGGAATGGCAGAGAAGAGCATTTCAGGACGAAGAAAAAGGCCAAGTTTCTCAAAAAATATTTGGTTTGGCAGGCAATATGCATCTGTGGTCGAGCAAGCAAAATCATAATCACTACCGGAACGGAAAAGAAGCAAATATACCGTGAAGAAAGCTTAAAGAAGCGATTTTTACCATTCCTTGCTATTCTGGCCTGATTTGACATCTTGTCACTACGCCAAAGATGTTTTGGAATGACATAAAGTGAATGGAGTCCATGTTGTATCGAACGAGTTGAATCCACCTCACTGCCTGGACTAGTGACCTCTCGAGCTGTTTTGGGCTCTCATGAAGAAAGGACTCGCTCAATATAAATAACAAGCTACAACTATAGAAAAAATTCGAAAACCTTGGATAAAAGCAGCTGAATCGCTTGCAAAGAAATCTGTTCAGACCCTAATGGCTGAAGCAAACTCAAAAGTTCGTAGTTTCTGCATGCAGCCCAATTAAGTAAATGTTATTAGTTTTAAGATGACTAATAATGCACAATACAATGAATTAAAAAAATGCATCTTGGATTGCACTAACAGTAAATTTATTTAACTCCAAATTTAATCTGTCCAGATTTTGTCGCGAGCAAGCCTTTTGAAGTTATGGACCACATAATAAGACCAAAGCTCGATTTTCATGCAAAATGTCATGTTTAGAGGCTTGTGTTTCATATACAATGAATTAGTTGAGCTGAAAGTTTGACTAAATAACACTTGAAATTTAATCTGAATTTAGTTTCATTCCCTACTTTGAGAATTACAGACACCGCTTGTGACAGGACACAAAACTCTCCTCCGGAATTTGAAAATTATAGTCAAAGTTGTAGATGATTCACGCATCGTGCTGCCATGAGAATAGTAAAAATCAAAATTCAGATTCACAGCCCTGGTCATTAGTTATAAAATCAACTGATTGTCCTATTGTTAGTGCTGCCTGTACTGTCACTCATGGGAAATCCGTCATGCAGCACACATCAGTGGTCTGAGAAAAACTCGTTTTGAATTTGCTTTGTAACATGTCTGCTTAGATCGATGGACAACTAGTGTCATTTTTTCCCTAACTTAATCAGGTAAAACATTTTGAGTTCATTCAGTATTATGGATTTTTAATTGATGAGCTGCACATTCCATCAAATATCCGATTTTTTTCCAAACCAATTTATAATGAACAGTGTGAACGAAAAATGTTGATCCATTTCTCAGCTAACAAAATTGCAAGCTGAATTGGTTAACTGGAAAGGGAAAATCAAGCTCTCAATCATTACAATTCTATAAACATGGCTTTGATTGTATTTTTCTGTCTTTGCTTGTCCTTCATTGGCTACTAATTTAGCTTGTTAGTTATAAATAATCAAAGTATAATGTTATGATGTGCTAGATATAGCATGCCCCTGACCCCTGATAGGATGCCCCCGCAGTAATTTTGACGATTTTACATAAAAAAAGAGGAACAACCCCGAACGACTGTTGCTTCAAGAATCGGGTATAAGTTGACATAATTTGTTTCGTCAGTGTCAGTTAAAAAATAATGACATTTGTTCTGTTTTCTATAGGTGTTGAGACTTTTCTGCTGCCACCAGCCGATGATTTTTAAACAGTTGCGGCATAGGTTTATGTCACATAGAATTTATTTGATTGCTGAATTGTTACTGCAAACATATGATGTTTGTTATATGTAATCAAATGATTGGAAGAGAAACTAATAATTCATAACCGTAGATTACCAAATAAGTGCACTCAATTCCTGAATTGTCTTTTTAATATCGGCCAAAAAAGAGAGATTCTTTTTTCTTTCTGTTTTCTATTCTTCGCTTTCGCTTTAATTAAACCATGAAACGATTACTAGCATTCAGGCTGAATCAGATCGCAGCTGGCGATTGTATTATAAACGTATTGTAAATGTCCACTTTCCTCCACATTTAATATTCGCGAAAATGTCATCGAAAATGTAAACGGTTTTTTTTTTGTACGGTTTGTTTTTTAATTGATGATTTTAATTTTAATAAGAAAAAAATTAAACATTTCACCAATGTAAATTAATTTGAATAATTTAATAAAGATTTAATTGGGTTGCTTCATCCTACACAGGAAAAAATATTTCATTTTAACAAGCGTGTTAAAAGGATATTTTCCCTCGTTAAGATCCACGCCAAAGGAGGCGTAAGTAACGAAATTGTTTGCAACTTTTCATGCGCCATACAACTATATTTGCAATCTTTCATACAACATGCTAGATATAGGCGTTTTTTGGCTTAAAATTTACATTAAATATTCCATTATTTTCTGGCATATCTAGCATTTCCTTTATGTGCATTAGATAACGCAGAAAATTCAATATTTCTTTTTATCTGTGTAAACATGCTTTCTGAAGTCCGTCGCCATTCGGATGGATCTTAGATAATTTCTTCCTACTATTTAGTAAATCGCCAATTATATAGGGAAATGTACTGATGAACATTTTTGCTTGTAAGATCTCTCTGACTAATTCATATCACTTTTGAGTCAGCTGGTAAGCAGGATTGCGCGACTATGCATTATTAGGTTAAGTTCTGTTTTGTTTCTTGCATTTATAAAAAGGTACGTAAAAGTTGCGTGTGAGTTTTATCTAAAGTAGTTTTTGTATTTTTTAGCAGTCTACTGAGCTAATCAGTTTTATTTAAATCGTGAAATTGTATATACAAGCGCTTGTCATTTTTTAGTACTAGGTGGGCTAAAAAGTAACCTCCTTGCCCGCCAAAATGCGATGCTGCCAAAAAGGTGCCTTGTAGTCCGTTCATATTAAGGAATACACGCCAACATTCAGTGCGATATCACCCTTAGTTTTATTTTGACAGCTGATTGCTGTTGACGTGTTTGACATCATGTTGAATATGGATAAAAACGGTTTCTTATGAAACATTTTTGCAGAGGCAAAACGGCGGAGGAAACAAAAGAAAAGTTGAACAAGTATTATGTGTCCCATAAGTTGATTGCTGAATTGTCCAATGCTCCGTCAGATAACACCTTTAATCTGGCATCACTATTGTGTGGTTGATACGTGTTTCATAGATCAAATTTGAGATTAATTTTAAAGAGTGTAAACCTCCTAATAATTATATTTTTTGCATATTTGAACCAAATGAGTAGTGATCTCTGGCTGTTCCCAAACCAGTAACTAGGGTGTTGTGCTGAAAATAGACATAATCTCATTTTTTATCAAGTCAGCTTTCAGAAGAAGTCATGAGTGTTCTGGTTGTTTATGTGATACTGATATTGTGCAGACTGCTGTTGTTGTTGTTTGCTGTATGGATGGTTGCATTGCTCTGGAGCGTTAAAAAAAATTAGCTGAGCTTGATGTATATGCTGGAAGTTTTTTTATTGTTTTATTGAGGTTTTACAAAGTGGTTCTGTTTACTGTAACACCAAAAATCAAACGAACAGGCGTCTTGCTACAACGCAGCCGTTGGTTCGTTAGCTTGGTGTACTGCAGTGCTGAAGTAGTTAGATTGGTAGTTCAGGTAGGATAGATTTTAGTGAAAATCAAACGAACAGGCGTCTTGCTATATTCTAGCCGTTGGTTCGGGTGCTTGGATCTCGGTGGTGCTGTAGTGCATTCTGAATAGAAACAACAACTGCTTGTATCTGTTGTCTCCTCGCAAGATAAACCCGGTTGCGTGTGCAGACTTGCACGCAAGTTTGGTCGATTCTAGTTCAGGTTAAACAAAATAAGCGAAAATTGAATGAACGGGCGTCCTGCACAATAAAGTCGTTGGTTCGTGCTTCGTGTTTGTGGTGCTGAAGTAATTCGACAAGTAGTACATTGTGATTCTGTTTTCGCAAATGGTTGGTGAAATTTAAACGAATGGGCGTCTTACACATTCTAGCCGTTGGTTCGTGCTTGGTGTGAGTGGTGCTGTAGTAGTTGAAAAGTAACTCACATAGTGTTTTTTGTTGTTTCAGACAAGAGTTCGATCAAACTGTGTGTAAGACTTTCACGAAAGTCTACTGCGATTGTGAAATTCAGACAACATTCTTGCATCACTTCAACTATATTTCGCGATTTAGTCAGGAGCATTTGACTTTTATACAGTGTACATGGTTGCAATGAAAAATTGTTTTTTATTATTATTATTATTATCAATTATTTGTGTACATAAGTTCAATTCATGAAACTCTTTCTCTTTTCACTGTATAACAGCCAACAAACAATAATATATGATTTGGGAACAGTTGAATGGCTCTATCAAAGATGGTGTATGTAACGATAGTTTCTTTTTGTAGCTGTGTGTTCTTGTTGTTGAACATTTGTTTTGGATCTGTCTTTGATTTATGCATACCGATGGAAGGCGAAGATAGCATTTGTGTTGAATGTAAGAGGTTGAAAATTATAGTAAATTGGTCATGCATGTATTGTTTCGGAGAGCGCACTATAAATGAAATATTTTTGGCACTTCGGCCCGACGAATAAAGAAAGGGTGTGTTTCTGCTCGCATAACTGTTCAAGTATTTTACCAGCGAATCACTGAAATGCAGAATCAAAAACAATGCTATTGTGGATACACTTGCCGCGGAACTCAAGGGAGCAGTTTCAAATGCCGTTGCGAGGAAATTCAAATAGTTAGATGTATGAGGTGCAGCAGGTAACAACTGCCATTGATGAAGTCTCAACAATTCCGTTCCGATAAATTTGAAACAATAGTGACTGATTTTCAGGAGTTGAAAAGAGAAAATGAAAATTTAAAGCTAGAAATTGGTAAGCTCAAACATACGCAAAACTCAATGTCAAAAAGGTTGAACTAGAACACAACGTTGATGGGCGCTCGTCCAAGCAAAACGCAACAATGCTATAGTTCTTGAGGATTGTACCGTTCCTGCTGAGAATACTGTTGATATTGTTCGTAAGTTATTTCTTGCTATGGGTCGAACATGGACACTGATGCTATTGTCCAGCTGATAGGCTCGGAGGAAAAATAAAGCTAAGCATTCACTGATTCCTATTCGCGTTATTTTCGGAGGACGTTATTAAGGAAATTGTATTTGAAAAAAGAAAAAGTCCGAAAAGCTTCTCTCTTCCGACGTTGATGTGAACTTTGTTGTAAATGGCAAACCAACTGCTATTACTATGCGAGATGAATTGACTCCATTGACCATAGAATTGCTAAGTGAAATACGAGAACATCGGGAAAAACTAAATTAAATACGTTTGAAATGATGAAAGTTAGTACCCATTTTAGTTAAGAAAAATGACCACTCTAAGCCTGAGTTAATCAGAACAAGAGACGATTTGTGATAGTCAGCAAATTGTAAGAAATAAAATATGATGCGATCCTCCTTCGCCAAAACGAAAGTGTGGCAAAATAAATAATAGTAATAAATAATCTGAGTTGAAATTTTTGTTATTTTTTTTTCTAAATATATTATGTTAAAATGGCTGATTTAATAAATGTTTATCATGATTGTATAAAGAGTTCAATTTGAATTATACTGAATGCATTGAGGATCATCTCCCGAATTGCCCAATGGAACATAAGAGGTATGAAGATGTGATCCGTGCTCTCTCTATTCATCCTCGGTCCCAAGTGATGTCTTAGTTGTTGGTGAAACGTGGTTAAAATCGATAATTGAGCTTTATATAAAATACGAGTTATGATTCTGCTTTTTCATGCCGTGAAACGTCTTCAGGTGGCCTTGCCATTTATGTCAAGTAGGACTGGTGTAAGGATTTTTGGAAAATCGTAATGTTGATGGATTTCACCTTGTACACGTGGAGGTAAATGGATCTTATTACGAAGTGATTGGCCTATACAGGCCGCCATTATTTGACTTTATGCAATTTTATGAGCATTGAAAATATATTGTCGGTACAAAATACGCGTACTCGTTTCCTTGTTGGCGAACGTACAGATAACACCATATCAATTTATCCACTAATAATGGTTGTTCGTTATGGCCTTTTAGAGTCCTATAATTATGTTTGTTCAAATACTTTTGTGACTCGTCCGATTAGTAAAAATATCTTAGATCACGTGCTATGCAGCAAAGAGAAATTTGGAAAGTTTAAGAAATGACACACTTTATTTATACAGAAGTAAAAAGTGATGATGTTGATCTATGATGGTAGTTTTCCATCATTTAAAATTAAAATTTCAACACGTACGGTATACAAAGTCGTTCATTAAATGAAACTAGACTTTTTCATCCTTTTTAAATGACTACGCTTGTAGCGATGATGTAAATGATTCAATCAGCATATAATAAGTCTCCTACAATAGTTATTGGCACTATTTTTTAAAGCTAAGAAGACAGAGTTAAGATTAAAACAAAACACTGCCATGAAACCAACTGCACGTGCTTGTTGGATAAAAACTTAAACAAAAATATCTTAGAAAAATGGTTTGATCCTATGGCATCAATTTGGAAAATTTAATTTAAAACCATGTGTCTAGAAGACAGATGACCATAAAAAGTGTGGAAATTGACTATGCCTTTTGTTGTTGAATGGTACTACCCATGCAACATTACGCTGGAAAAATCTTAATGGTGTAACATATGAAGGACGCTCAAGCCTACGACTCATTCCATTGTGAATAATGATTCAAAGATTCTATTGATGAAATTTGTGAAACCATTTAATGACGTAGTTTCTTTTCCCACAAGCTAAAGAAATAATCTCGCTGATAAGGTGCCGAAGATATTATGATCCTTGAACAGCGTTCACAGATTGGAACGCTCTATATTTCTGAAACACACTTTTTAATGTAGATAGGGTGACTGGTCATAATAGGTCTGAACGAAAAAAAAAAGCAGTAGCTGACAATTTAGCTACGTGTCATAATAACGCTACTAAGTTTTCAAATATTCTTGCGCACCGCTTTTTCAATCTAATACTAGAACGAGGTACCTATCTGGTGTAGAAGTACTAAAGTTACTCCGTTTTCAAATCGGGTGACGCGTCTGATCATATGTAATTTGCTGACCAATTTCTACCGCTTTCCATATTCAGTAAAATTTTTGAAAAACTGTTGTTGTTGGATTGTAGATTGGCGATGCCTGCCTGCCTGCCACGCACGCACTGCCGTTACGCACAGGGTACATGATCAACATCAAATTACATACAAATTTCAGCTGGCTTTGAAGGATGTAGTACTTCTACAGCTATAGTTGAACTTGTTGAGTTCC
>JASCZW010016656.1:0-18316 GCA_034211315.2 Aedes japonicus | reverse complement strand
GAAGCGCTCCAAACGAGACACTGGACGTTGGCTTTTTCCGGATTATGTACGATTAGATTCAGGAAATGATGTAAAAATAAGCACTGATGTCCATTTTCCGGCAATTTAACTTCAATCGTAATAAACTGAGAGCACAAAATCTCAAACCGATCAGACCGAAAACTATTCCAAGTCCCATGCAAACAAACTCCCTGAACTGTAAAAATTGCATTGATGACGCCATCGTGCAATAATCTATTGCACTGGTTTTCATTTTTCTCTCTCAACACACTGCTAACTTCTAAACTGCTTATATTCATCAAGTCACTCGCGCGGAGAAATACTCTAATTTAATTATTTATGTCCGCGTAGCACAACACTAACAGCACTAACAAACACAACTAAGCTGCTATTAACTCTTCCCCTCGGGTGCAGGAGCGAAGAACAAAAACCGAAAAAAACACACGGGAAAAACTACTGGCCGTCACAAATTTTTGGAAGGAATCGATTAAATTCACTACAGCTTATACAAAACACGTGGAGATTTTATGATTTCATTGTTCTTTAAGTTGAATTTCGAATATATTTATGATTTTATTATTCGCTGAAAAGGACGCATAGACAAACAACCACGTCAGTTTCCTGCTACGACTTGCTGCGATCTTTCAAATTCACCTGAGTATTTATATACAAAAAAGACCTCTTACCTTTACCATTCATATGCAATCGTATATGCATCCCCGTTTTTTCCCCTTTAAAAACTAATGTAATTTTAGGACTAAGAACACGATATCTTTTGAACAGATGTATGTTTTTTCTTCATCAAAGTGTGTATTTAAACAAGTTCTAAAAGTTTGCTGAAAACACTGTGTTCATAAAACTTAAAGTGAAAAAAGTTAGGCGAAGAATACTAATTTTTTCAGAGCCACCCTACTCTTAAGCGTAAAAATGATCATAACTAATGACACAAAAGACCTACGACTATGGCTCTTGCCGCAAAGTTGCTTTAAATTGAACAAGGAACAACTTTGTCGAACATTGTATTGCTTTATGTCAAGAAATGTGAAAGATTGAATTTATATTTCAATATATTTAAAGACCTAGGGTGAAACTGATGTCAAATTAAAGCCCTAACTATAAGCTGCAAATTTGACGAAGACAGTTTTGTTCTAAAGTTGTATCATCATAGTAAAAATTATTTATTCCTGCTCATTTTTCATTCTGGCCCAGTGTGCAATGTTTAGAGACGATTTTTGACGAACGTTACAGAATTCTACCAGCATGCTGAGGAATGCTGAATATTACCAGCATGTGAGGTATATGAAATTTTGGCACCGATTTAAACCAACAATAAGGATGCTCTTGGACCACTCACAAATTTGGATGGTTTATTTAAGTAGAATACAAAAATATGTTTGAGGACCAATCTAAACTAACAGTAAGGATGCTGTTGGGGCCACTCACAAGTGTGGGTGGTTAATAGAAAAAGACCTTAAAGATCCTCAGCAGTAACACATCTATGTGAATGTGAAGGTCATGGTATGATGGAAATAACACAATGTTGTAAAGAAATAGTAAACAATGTACACATAATAATCAAAATGCAGCTATTTGCCTCTTCCGCCACAGTGCTAGATGATTGAAACTCTGAAAAGGCGAAAATTCAAACGTGATATAATGAAATAAAGTCGATCGCCTGGCATCCCAGCAGAACAGCAAAGAAAACCTAAGCAAACAACAATGCGAAACAAATTTCATAGGTGTATGATCATTTTCCTAAAAAACGGAAAATTAATAAGACAGAAATGAAAAGAAAGACAAAAAAATCAAATTCTTCCACAATTTCTGGTTCTAGTTGACTCTTTATGTCTTTGAAATAGAAAAAAGTAGGACCATAAACAATGTTAGTTTTGAAGCAATTCTTGAGATGAAGGAAACTATTTTTTTGTAGTATCCGTCGAATATGATCCTTTCTAAAAAAACGTATATAACCCTCCCAACCTCTCAAATACACAACGTGAGTCCTGCTGCTATTGTAGACGGGCATGCATTATCATAGCCACGAGAGAAAAAAAAAAACAATTTAAAACCACTATACAACATCTGAAACCATACACCGTATAAAGAATACTTCCATTTTTAGTGCCTACATCGCGTTAGTGGGACTGCCTACTTAGGTATAGCTGACGCGATACAGCTTTGCTGAGTAAGAAAAGCTGGATGTCAGAGTAGACGCTATTCGAGCCGCACCTCCTTCGTGGACAGAAGCTCGGCACGCACCTCCTCAATCTAGCTGAAGTCAGAAAGACCACAGTGCACTACCAGCTCAGTACGCAACTCTTAGCTGACGGTCCTTGTCATCTCTTGACCTGTGGATGCATGAGGTACACTCAAAAAAATCGACACGTTGTTTCCACGTAATTTTCATCCACTGCCAAAACCAGTAATAAACACGCGGAATTCACGTAAGAGCTACGCGATTTCCACGTAAATCTATATACTACGTGAAAATTACATAAATGTTACGAAATTTTTTACGTACACTTCACTGACACGTAATGTTCACCTGATTTTACTGAAGAAGATTTGAGGATTTGAGTAGGAACTTGTGAGAAACAGAGCTATGTTGCGGGGACGCACGCTCTTTTGCGACTCACAATTTCACAGCCGGCACCGGGTTCACCAATTCTACACAGAAAAAAAAAGAATTTTAACAAGGGCGTAAAATTTCCCCTCGTTTAATTTCAAGGAAGCGTAAACAACGAAATTGTTTGCAATCTTTCATACACCATACACCAACTGTTTTGTAATCATCCTTAGAAACATACCTAGTTTCTGAAGTGCACTCTCTGAATTCAATTACAATAAATGTCCCATTAATTTCATGCCAAACCTAGCACTCTAATGTGCGTGTTAGATAACGCAGAAAATTAAATGTTTCTTTGGAGCATTGTATATATAAAATGAATTTTTGTCTGTCTGACCCTTATAGACTCGGAAACTATTTCATCGAGCCGGGGAAGGTTCTTATGATGGTTCGAGACTCCTCTCCTCTCTGAAAGAGGGGACTCCCATACAAATTAAACAAAAAATTCTGCATAACTCGAGAACTAATCCAGGAAATGAAACCAAATTTGGCATGTGGAGAGTTTTAAAGGCGAGAAATGTTTCTACACAGGAAAAAAAATTGTAGTTGAAACTTTCATTTTACCCGACTACGCCTATCTTTAAAACTACCATTAAATTTCATTCAAATTTACTATGTTTATGGTGAAACCGTCAACGTTTTTGGTATATTTGCCAGACCTCTTATTGATATCAATGGTTGATCTAATCGCAGGCATGGTAAAATCAAACGCATTTTTAGTCAGGTGAAAATTTTTGGTGTTTGCGATCAATTTAACCCTCGGAATGTTAGTTTCTACTGCGGTTTCTTTTTTGAGTGCATGGTGGCTCGAGACGCCTTTCGACGCCGAGACGAAATTTCAGCCAATCATGAGAGTTATCCTTATGTGGCCTATGCAGTTTAAAAACTGTTATGTTGATTTTTTTCTTATTCTTGTTAACGTATCTCCGTAACATGAATTTATCGAAAATAACGTTGCCGTTTTTAGAATAAAATTTCTTCACTTTTTGACGTAGACTACGTCTTACGGCAAGGGTAGGGTGTCAAATGAAAATCTTTAATTTTGCGACCGTCACGAAAAACCGTACGTTTTGTACGCGAATAACTCAAATAATCCACGATAGATTTACATGATTTCTTCTTCAATCGGTCGTAAATTTTACCGCGCTCCAGTTCAATTGTCAAACATTTTTCTCAATCAATAGTAAACTATTGAAAATAACTGCAAATATAAGGTGATGTCTTATAATGTCATTTTGCAGAGTAAATTTACCAAATTTCCTATCACAGATTTCAAATCGAAGCAAGGATCGTCTTGCATCATCTTCTTCTTTGTGTTAGAGAGAGACTTTACCAATCATCGTCATTCGTCTCTCCATGTACGTCTCGCATGCAGCTGAGAACGGCTCACTTCGACTCATTCCAGTTTTACCGGCGACACGATCGGTCGTGTTTTCGCTCCCTCGCAGTAAAAGTTTTTCCTCCCTGTTTTCCCCTCTGCCCGCTTTCTCGCGATTGCGTGTCTGGTTCATGACCCATCGCCTGCGCTTGCTCATCTTTGGTGGTGGCAAAGCAGAAAAAGTGCTCCAAAGTTCGGAAACATTTCCCGCTCGACCTATTGTTGTGGCAATGGGTCGAAAAATCGACCAACGGCGACATCCGCTCCCGAAACATTACCGCAACCAGGCAGCTCGACGCGGCTGCGCCACGATGACGCTGATCCAGTGGATCGCAACGCTCGTCTACTAGCGAGCAATCAATCTCGCCGGCCTGATCCAGGAGGTGCCGAAGAAGGTGAAGGTTCCCGCTCTTCCGACGTCAAAGGACATTGCTGCACTCAGGACCGAGCTTGCAGCTATCAAAATCCATCCGCTGTACAAGCTGTGCAGTAATGGAACCAAAATTATGTGCTCGACGGAGGCTGACTACCGTGCTGTCGGCGCTCACCTAGTCGCGAAAAACACGAGTTTTACACTCACGAGCGCTCGGAAGCAAGCCATTGAAGGTAGTTCTGCGTGGCCTTCCAGAACTCACACCGGAGTCCAATCTTCGCAGAGCTGCTGCGGCGGGACTCAAAGCCTCAGAAGGTGTTTCCCATCGGCGCCAGCAACATGCGGTAACTACCGGGACCAACTCTCATCTGGTCCACCTTGTGAAGGATCCGTCACGATGGCGGAGCTGATGAAAACACGGGCCGCTTTTCGACGTCATCGTCGAGTGGGGACCGGTATCGTCCGAGACAGCACGACGTAACGCAATGTGGCCACCGCCATGCGTTTGGACATGGAACTCGAAACTGCCACATGAAACCACGATGTGGTAAGTGTGCTGGAGCCCATGTACCAACGATTGTGCCCCGGATGGAAGAAGGTGCGCTACCGAAGTGCGCAAATTGTGGCGGTAACCATGAGAGCTGCAATCGAACCTGTCCAAAACGTGCTGAATTTTTGCAGCCATCCGGAAAAGGCGTCCACCAAGTCTCGGCCTGCTCAACGCCGTCCACCACCTCGATGAACGAGGAGAATTTCCCGTCGCTCCGGTATCACGGTGCCAAACCTACCACCGATCCCATTAAATCACCGCCAAGCAAACCGCCCGTCAGCTCTGTTCATCATCGTTTCTGGCGGCAGCCGCCGCCGCCCCCAACCCGGCTCCTCCTCCCGGCTGGGGGCAATCCGGAATCGCAGTACCACCACGCAATCACCCGTCGATCGAACAGCTCTACGACTCGGAGCAAATGGTCGAGTTCGTGCAAGAGCTCTATCGCCAACTACGTTCCTGCCGCTCCAAGGAGGAACAGCTCAAAGCCGCCACATCCGTGACGATGACGTTCATTTTCAAATATGGACCATAATCGCTCCATCAACATCGTAATTGGAATGCTTTGTTCCATCCGGAACAAAACTGACTGAGCTCGGTGACTTCCTTAACAGGAAGGCCATCGACATCGCCATCGTCACCGAGACACATCTCAAGCCCGAACTCACCGTTATTATCCCAGGATACCGGATTGTGCGACTTGATCGTAGCGGTCTTAATGGAGGAGGAGTCGCGATCGCCCTGCGCTACAAACATCAACTGCCATCTGCTTCCGAGCTTCCAGCTGCAGTCCATCGAAGCCATCGGAGTCGAGGTCGAAACTGTTGTCGGCCCAATCACCATCATCGCGGCCTATTGTCCCAAGCCAAGCCAGTACCACCAACGGAACAACAACGGCCCTACGAAACGACATCCGTAAGCTACACTCGGAGGCAGGGGCAGTTCATCATCGCCGGCGACCTAAATGCGAAACACGAAGCCTGGGGAACACCCGCCGGAATCGGAACGGAATAATTCTGCAGGAAGACCTAGAAGAGGGACATTACACCGGTCCCGGGCCCGGATACTCCCACCCGGTTGAGCAGATCCGAGGTCCATTCGACAATCGACATCTTCCCCACCAACATGGGGAACAACATCGCCCAGCCGATCGCTCACCAGAGCTCAGCTCGGACCACTATCCGGTGGTAGCCGAAGCTGGCCCTCGGTCAACCGGCATCGAATCACCAGACGGAACTACCATCGCGCCAGTTGGGAGAGGTTCCGACAACACGTTGACGACAACATCGATTTTGACATGCACCCTGAGTCTGGTTGATGACATCGAACGACAGCTGCAGAGCATCGATGCAAGCGATCTCCCATGCCCGGGAGCAACATGTACCGGTGATAGATCAGGTGAGTGACTCTGTGACCATTGATAGACCCACTAAAGACTTATACAACTGCGAAACGCCACTCGAAGGCAATACCAGCGAACTGGTTTTCCAACGCTCAAACGTCACTGTAATCGAGTGACCAAAATGATTAAGGCCAGAATGGTGGACCTTAGAAATAATGATTTCGCGGAAAAAATTCGCTCTTCCCAGATTGTGCTAAGCCGTTCTGGAAGATAACAAAAATTTTAAAAACTAAGCCAAGGCCCATTCCACCGTTGATCCCACTAGACGCAATGCGCTCTACGGATCGGTTGATAACACCTGCTGAGAAGGCTGATGAGATAAGTCAACACTTTGTCAGTCCCACAATCTCGGTCAAAACATCGTCAGTCCACACGAAGCTGCCGTTAGCGCGCTTGTAACTAACATCGACCAAAGTCCCAACGACTTCTCCGAAGATTGGAGATCTCAGCTGACGAATTGTTGACTCATATCGAAACCTCAAAGAACATGAAGGCCCCAGGTTTCGATAACATCATGAACTTGGAGCTCAAGCGATTGAGCCCCAGTTCTACAACCATCTGGCGGTGGTGTTTAACCAATGCCTACGTCTTGGCTACTTCCCATCGTGCTGGAAGTCAGCCAAAGTCATCCCCATTCGGAAACCTGGGAAAGATCCTTCGTGTTCCAGAAGCACAGACCAATCAGCCTTCTTTCAGGTCTATCTAAACTGTTTGAGAAAGCGATCCACCGTCGGCTTCTAACATCTGCCGACGAGCTCGAACATCCTGCTTGGATCGAGCAGTCTGGTTTCCGTCATGGTCGCTCGACAGTCCATCAACTTAATCGAGTCATGAACATCCTCAGGCGGAACAAGTCTGTTTCGAAAACATCCGCTATGGCCCTTCTCGATATCGAGAAGGCCTTCGATAATGTGTGGCATGATGGCTTGGTGTACAAGCTCAAGCGATACAATCTTCCAATCTTCCTGGTGAAGATTATTAAAAATTATCTCTCTGACAGGACATTCCGTGTTTCGCTGCATGGTGCAGTTTCCGGTAGTCAGGAGATCTCCGCCGGTGTTCCGCAGGGAAGTATATCAGGTCCACTTCTGTTCAATCTATTCACCTCGGATATACCCCGCTCCCTGAAAATGGATCTCTGTCGTTGTTCGCCGATGAATACCGCAGTCGTCCACAATGGTAGGGTAATAAGAGCTGCTTGCCGCGAAACTGCAGCGAAGCCTGAATGTTCTGTCAGAATACTTCACTGAATGGAAGATCTGTATCAACGCGGCGAAGACCCAGGTCATCCTGTTTCCACATTCTAATTCTCCCAGACTTGTCCCACCTGAGGATTGTAAGATAAGCCTGAACAACACAACGGTGGAATGGACCAAATCAGTTGTCTATCTTGGTAGCGCTCATAGACGAGCAAGCTTATTTTCAGGAATCAGGTTGACAAAACGGTCACAAAATGTAATACTCTGTTGAAACTACTGTACCCATTGATCAACAGAAGGTCTACATTATCCCTGAAAAACAAGCTTGCTGTCTACAAGCAAATTATACTTCCGGTCATCGAGTATGCATGCCAATCTGGGAGAGTTGTGCAAAAACACATCCTCCTGAAACTTCAGAGAGTACAAAACAAGTTCCTCAGGATGATCCTGAACACCCCTCCGAGGACAAGAAACATCTGAGGTCCACCGTCTGGCCGAGATAAAAATGCTCGACGATCGCTTTAGTGAGTCTATCAATCGGTACAGGGCACGCTGCCTGACATCGGATCACCAGATCATTCGGAATCTGGTTCCCCACCCCTAGGATTTTCAAATTGTAGTTTTAGTTGTAGATTTGGTAGGTTATCAAATTTTAACAAACAATTCCCTAAGGGCTCGCACTGACAATTTCATGTTAAACACAAACACACTAAAAACACCAAACACAAACAATTCATTAACAAAGCTGAAGAGCCCATTGGGCTGAAAACACTTAATCTGTTAAAATTAGTTTATACGACAAACAAACTGGTAAATAAAAGCATATTTTACCACTACTCACTGCTGAGAACGGCATAAGCGCACACATAGGAAAATTTTGCCTCAGTCGTTTGGCAGCATTGAAGCTGTGCGGAGCTGGTCGCTGGTAGCTGGTCGCAGGCAGCTGGTCGCAGCTGCTTCATTTGCCGGCAGCAGAGCTGGTCGCAGAGGCAGCTAGTGGTCGCGTAGCAGCTGATCGTAATATGTACCAAGGCTCTCCCATACAGCGATCGTCGCGATGAGGTAAAATGGCGGATTATGGGGGCGCACAATCACGTCGGTTTGTGCAAGCCGGCATCTTACCTCATCGTGACGATTGTTTCGCCGCGACTTCGAAAACGCTGCTGTTTGGGGGCGAGCAGCAGTAGGTGAAAAATAATCTGTCCTTTTGAGGACAATAAACTTAAATAAAAGAGTTGTTTATTAAAGAACTCATCTTAAATTTAGCTCGGTGGAGGGCGAACCGTCGGTACAAATTTTACCCAGCTGGTTGGCGCAATCCATAGATTGATAATCTGTCCTTTTGAGGACAACTATTTAATTGAAAGAGTTGTTTATACAAGAATTAAACTTTTATTTCGTTTGGTTTGTGTGCCTAATATCATGGTGCCGATTCGTTCGCTGCAACTGCAAAAACGCTCCATGGAGCAATCTCACAAATAATCTGTCCTTTTGAGGTTCAGAGAGTTGTTTTTATAAGAATAAAATTAATATTTCGTTGGGTTTGTGCGCCATTTAATCTAGTGCCGATTTGTTCTTTGCCAACAACTAATTGGGACGCTGGAGAAGGTCCTTAAACTCGAGGTAGGAAATTAATATTTATTAAATTTAAATCAATTTGACAAAGTGCAGGTCATCATAGCAATTGGATATCTCTATGTTATCGCTCCCTGTTTTAATAAATTTCAACATAGTATTAATTGTATTCCAGTGATGGCATGCGCCGCGTGCTTTTACATCATACGAACCTACACATGATATCGATACAAATAATGCGCAGAAGATATTTTAATGCGTGATTATTTTCTCAGGTGTTTATCTTATATTTAGGGTATATGTCCCTTGACTCAGCCTTTTATGCAATGATCGATTACATTATATATTACAACTCATAAAGTTTTTAAGCTGCAAGCGAGACTAAACTAGTTAGATACTTGCTAAGATACGCTTGATAAGACATTTGGTAGTATGTATCATGAAAAGTTACACAACTCTTTTTATAAAGTCAGCAACATTCGAGAGATATGGATTTAATGTCGGTCTATAAGCACCAAATTGGGTCTATTCATGGATGCAACTTTGTCCCATCTCGATGGATTTATTACTAAATGCAGCCTTTGTTCGTTTTTTTCTGATTTTATGAGTTACGGTATTGCTAGCTGTATTCGATTTACTTAATACAACATTTCACAAAACATACTAAAGTAAAACTGCCTCGAAAAACTTAAGTGATGTTCATATATCATTCATCAGTCATTCAATAATGAAAACATTATAATTCACTATACAATGATTTTGTTCCTTCTTTTTGTGTTTCTATGAGTCACTAGAATATAAACAACCGCAATTTCATGTATTTCCACTTGAAATTTTACCAATAACAACCTTTTACTACGTTATTGATACAACAGGCCAAAGTTGGGAACATACAAAAATTATGTCCCCAACATTGGGTCTACGATTTTCTTGTAAAATCATTGTTATCTTAGCTATGTGAAAAGTTAGCTCGTAGCGTGTAACTATTTTCTGCACATCCAGACTGCATTACTTGCTGTATTGATTCAATTAAACCAAATTTAGGTCACTTGAAGATCGTGTAGCTGTTCGTGTAGATCTGTTCAGCTTAACCAGTGAAATCATGATGCCCAAAAAGTTCAAGAAATCGAAAATTACGCTTAAGTGAACAACTATAAGTTCAATAATATTGTCTCAATTGCTTTGGATTACATCGGTCATCCTTAAAGCCACATAATTTGGTTGATTATCGCTAAATTAATGACATATTTGGTACATAGGCCGAATGAAGGAGCTAAGCTAACATTACGCCCCCTTACCCTATAAGAATTTATCATATATTAACCATTATTTTCTCCCAAACCCATTGCAAAGAATAATGATATTTTATAAAACTCACTCTCTTTCTTCTGCGAGATCTAATATGTTCATATATACTTCGTTTTCCGTAACGTTTTAGCCATATTGAATTCACTATTTTACCTGATATTCACATAGAAACATGAATAATAATTTCACAAGAAAACCATAGACCATATTTTAGGTACGCATTTAACCTTATATTCCCAACTATGGCCTAATGTATTCATCACATAGTAAAATGTAGAATATAAAAGTTTTCAATGGAAAAGTAAGAATGAGCGGTTGTGTATTTTTCGAAGGGCTTATTCATACCAACACCTATATAACTAAATGAATATAGTGGGAATTTTAATGTTTTGAAATGGAATGGCCATTTGATCACATGAGAAAGTCATTGAGTCATAAAGTAGCTTTACATTCCGTATAGTATACCGAATATAGCCGAATGCCCTGAGCGATAATATACATATATGCCCGGAGCGATGAAATAAATAAAATTTACTGAAATTCGTTCGAACAAGAATCCTTAATGATATCGATATTCATCGAAAGTTTTCGACTCAATAATGTTAGTTGGTCACTTTTCATGGTTCAGTACAGCAAACGCCTTGTTAAGCATGTCTTAGCAAAGGTATAACTAGTTGAATATTATTTCCAACTAAATTATTGTAGGAGTTATAGTTAAAATTTTAATCGTGCGCTACATAATCGACTGAGCCAAGGTACATGTACCCTATATACTTTTATATAACCTTACAACAACTGCAAGATAATTTTTGTTACTTTGTGTTTGATAAAACTTTCTGAACCTTGAGCATTTTTAAAGACGCTTACACATCTGAAAATGTTGCAATTGATTATAGTGTTTTCATAACAATCACTAAACCTGTCGGATATTTTCTGATAAAATTTTTTATCGTAATTTGAATTCTAGAGTATTTCAATGTTTATTATTACCCTTGAAATCCAGAATTGCTCAAATTGCATAAATTGCAAATATTTGATTATTTGAAGTTGAATTATGCAAAGGCATACTACAACACAGATTGTATACAAATGATCCGAATGGTATGGTATTTAAATGGTGATTGTTGAAAAGGAGACAAGGCATAAGTCAAAATATATGTTTGTATTTCAGGGCCACCAAAGAGTTATAAAGAGGGGCCATCAAAGAGTTATAAAGAGTGTACAATAGAATTTTCCCACATACTGACTTCATAAAACCAAAGGGCCACCAAATAATATCTCAAGAGCGTACAATAGAATTTGCTTACACACTGGCTTCAAAACGACTTAAACTGCTTCTTTCGGTAAGGGTAAGCGACTGGCACGAATAATTGAAACCCTTTTAACGCTAATAATAGCTACACAGAATTTCCCTGACATTTTAATGCATCGCTTGGCTTAACGAAGTCTACGTCAACCGGTCGTGTCTTGTACACAACCCCACTGATTTTTCCAATAGAACGTAAACAGAAAGAAAAATTGCGGTAATTCCTTATATTTTGACGGACTATGCCAGTTTTTAAAACTTCATGGTAATATACCCCAAGTTACATTTAAAGTTTTATGAAATCCTACGAGGGTGTTATAAAACGACATCCATAAAACTCTGGTCAAGGTTTATTTGTCTTGTTTGATTCCCCTAAAACCTCATGAAGACTTAATATGTGCCTATTTGACCCACCCTGGCAGAGGTTTTAAAGGGTATATTTTAGAGGTAGTTATAGAATGGATTAAAATATAAAGACTTTATTATGACCGAATTAAAATCAGTTTCAAAACTATAGGTAAACTACAATAAGTGCAATTTGATATCTATGAATGCCTCTTTCGTGCCACTTTCATTACACGCTTGCCAAAACCACTCAAAACATGTAGAAGGAGATGTTCGCTCATCACCATGAGGCACCAAGAGTGGTCAGTAATGTTTTCTAGAATGAAAGGTGATGCTGGTGGTAGAAAAATGGCTAAAATATTTACCTGCACTTAGTAATTCAGAAAAGCACCAAAAATGAAAAAGTGCCACTAACATTACAGTTGTGCCAACAATAATGTGTGATCAGCATTAAAAATTAGGAATGAGCAATAAAGATGAGAAAGATCTCGATGACTTCATGACCGGTAAATCTATCAATCAGCAACAGCTATTAGTATATGTGCAATTAAATATAGCAGTATTTCCGCCAAATTATGTAATTTGAGCACTAAACCATTCGCATATGTCTTTAATTTTGTTGATTTTCCCATAAAAACAGAAAATGAGCAATGGATAAATAAATATCCATTGCTCATTTTACTGTTTTTATGGGAAAATCTAACAAAATTAAAAGACATATGCGAATAGTTTAGTGCTCAAATTACATAATTTGGCGGAAATACTGCCATATTTAATTGCACATATACTAATAGCTGTTGCTTTATTTGACAGATTTACCGGTCACAATTAGATTATCCGAAGATCTTTTCTCATCTTTTATTGCTCATTCCTAATTTTTTAATGCTGATCACACATTATTTGTTGGCACAGGCCTTAATAATTTAATGGCACTTTTTTCATTTTTTATTGCTCAAATCTCTCTTTTAATTGATGATTAATTATGCTGCCGTAGAAAAATTGAGTAAGCTATAGGATTCTTGAAGTCTTGAACCACCATAGCAAAAAAACCCTGCCTCCAAAAAGCTCCACATGCCAAATTTGGTTCCATTTTCTTGATTATTTCTCGAATTATGCCGAAATTTGGGTTTCATTTGTATGTAAGCCCCCTTCTAGAGGAAAAGGGGTCTCATACGAACCTTTTCTAGATCCTGAAAGGTTCGTATGAGACCCTCACTGTACAAATTTTCACGCCAATCGGTTTAATTTCTGTTTCATTTGTATAAGGAGTGTATCGAAAAGTAGTTATAAACTTCCAAATAATAAAATAGGCATGAAAACATGGTTAAAATTAACATACTATTTCAGTTTATTATAGCTTAACATGTTTACAAAAGATCCAAACGGAAAAACTAGTCATCATGTTCATTTCTGTAGAATGCCCGTACCTTTGATTTGACACCTGCCATCAAATTCTGCACAGTGACCTTTGTGCACTTCCTGATGCCGCTGCCCAATTTTTCTTAAAATCGGTCATGTTTTGGGACACTGTACCATCCTTCTTAAATATACGCTTGACTATTGCCCAATAGCGTTCGATCGGTCGCAACTGGGGACAGTTTGGTGGGTTGGATGTCTTTTTCTACGAACTTGATGTTATTCTCCGTCAGCCACTGTAGAGTGGATTTGGCGTAATGTGCCGATGCCAAATCTGGCCAGAAGAGAGGAGGGGACTGGTGCTTTCTATACAATGGTAGCAACCTGTTCTTCAAACATTCCTTTTGATAAATCTCAGCATTTATAGTTCCTTTTGTATAGAAAATTGAAGAACGCAAGCCACATGTGCAAATAGTTTGCCAAATGAGCACCTTCTGACCGAATTTCTCCATCGCAACAGTCGTATCTGCGGTTGGCACACGTTCCCCAACAGATTTAGTATAAAACTGCGGCCCCGGTAGCGTTCTTGAATCTTCTTTAACGTATGTTTCGTCATCCATCAAAATGCACTGGTCGACATTGTCCAAAATGCAGCTGTACAGCTTTCGAGCCCTGGTTTTGGCACGAGACTTTTGTTCCGGAGTTTGTTTGGGCACTTTCTGCTTTTTGTACGTCTTCAAGTCATTCCTGCGCTTGATTCGTTGAATCATTCCGATGCTGGTCCTGAACTTCTTGGCTAGATCGCGAGTAGAGGCAGATTTGTTCCGTTGAATATAATCCACAACTTTTTGGTCCAAATCGGGGTTGCTGGAGCCGGGTTTCCGGCCACTTCTGGTAAATCCTTGAGGGAGCACTCCTTACCAAACTTTTCGATGATGCGTTTTACACTTGCCGGGTGAACATTTACTCTTTTCGCAATCTGGTTGTAAGTAACACCCTTTTCGGTGCACCAAGTGTGCAGAATTTTCTTTTTAGTCTCAAATTCAATTCGCGACATTTTGAATACAACTTTATCAACGGAAATGAATGAACCGAATAATCATTTTTGACATGTAAACAAAGCAAATGGCGCTTACACGCTAAAAATATATACAGTAGTTTATGCGTAATAACGCATCGAATGTTTATAACTACTTTTCGATACACTCCTTAAGAGCCCATCTCCTTCCAGTAGAGGGAGGAGTCTCGAACCACCGGAACATAGGACATAGGTCACTCCATAAACATCTTCTTCCAAATCTTTATATGCTCTTGGAAAACGCTGTGACTCATCACGGGTAAACTGTAGCAGTGTTCAAGGGGCCAAAATTGGGCGTAGGTAACGCTAGTTAACTCAAGAATGTGGTTCGTCGGGATTCTCTCTTCAAAAAGTTCGTTGCAGACTGGAGTGCTTTCCATCAACATGAGCCCTTCTGTATATTTTGACGGCGTCGGCCATTATCGCAAAACGATGTTTACGGAATCGAAGGATTATAAGATGGCATCCTGGATAGTGGGACCAATCATTAAGACATCATTAAGATGCACCAGTTGGTCTAGCTGAGGTAGCATAGACAACTCTCAAACGGGTGGTGGAGCACCTTGGGCTGAACCAGTGAACCAGCTTTCCATGCGTATCATCATACTCAGAAATTTGCCTACAAATGGACAATAATTTGAACTCGTTGATGAAGTCTACGTAAGAATTCTTCAAGTCGGCTTTCTTCGAGAATCAATGCTCTAAAATGTGAAACTGTTTTTGTACCAACGATCGGTTATTTCCTAACTCACTTACAGATTCCTTCAACGGTAAGTCGACAATGTAGGTGCCATCTGGATTTCGAACGGTTGTGGAGCTGAATAGCTGTTCGCAATCTTGTTCCTCCTTGGATACGGCATCACTAGGTTCAACCAAATGAACAGTCCAAAAGTTTTCCATACATTCTGTGAGTGGCTACAAGCCGGCATGCTGATTCCTATCTACGCCCTCAGCTCCACCAGCAACAACTCAACGCAAACGGGATTCCATCAGGATCGGTAACAGCTTTCCTAGCATCAGCTGTCCGGGCAGGCAAGCGACTTCCAACTTACGATCTCTCGAGGATCCAACTTACGATTAGGGAGAGGAACAGTCACCACCTCAGTAACCAAACATTCTATTTAAAATTCTGTACAACGAGAACGGAACGTAAATGTCGTCTTCTTGTCCAGCACCGATCCGATCCGTATACTTCAACATGGGTAGGTACCGGATCTAAACTTTGCATCGGACTTTGCATCAAATTATAGATATTTTTGCTCATGGAGCAACGTATTGTGTTTTACATACTCTAATTGTTATGTTTTCTATTCTCCGTGCGTGGAGTAACGATTATGATGTAGAAGGAGACTGGAGCGCGTACCAACACGTTACTTTTGCCTGTTGAGGTGGCAGACTCGTCTGTGCCCCGCAGTGAGATGTTAGGCAAAGGTAACGTCCTTGGTTCGAGTACTACTTTACCCATGCCCTTTCGCTCAATTTTCATAACTTCTGTTCTATTTCCAATCTACCGTACACTGACGGAACTTTCAACACTTTCTCTTCACATCTTTCATTCTAGCCAAAAACATTAATGTTCACTCTTGGTGCCTCATGGTGATGAGCGAACATCTCCTTCTACTGTGTCATTTTTGTTTGCTGCTATTATTTTGGTGTCCGAAATATAATGTGGACAAACTTTAAGCAAAATAGGTAGTTGGAATTAAATGGGAATTACTAATGACGGTTTTCGCCCCAAATCGTATTCGGAGTTGGCAGCACCCTCTCAGATTACAACGAAACTTTCTGGATGTCTAGACCATGATAAGATAAGCCACTGTACATACTGTGTTTTTCAATTTTTCTTCTAGACTGTCTGTTGAAAAGGGCTAAACTTTTTTTTTATCGATTTTTTTCAAGTGTGTTTAATAAAAAAGACTACTCCTACAAAAAAGTGTTGTATGGTGTACAAAATAAGTCAAGTTTTAAGAAAAAAAAATTTTTAAAAAATCCAAGAAGAGCCCTACACTGAAAAAAATCATTTTTAAAAATTCCAAGTCGATTTAAATAAAAACACCATTTTTAATTTCGATGAAATTTTGTCTCAAGATAGGTAACTCGTTGACGGTTCTGGGTCATCATGATGTAGCTGCCCACTAATTTATAGTTGCACAGTTTGCACAAAAGTTTAGCCCTCTTCAAAAGACAGTCTAGAAAAAAATAAAGAAACTAAGTATACGAAGTGGTTTATTTAGTCATGGTCTACACTCCCAGAAAGTTTCGTTATAATCTTAAAAGGTACAACCGATTTTTCCAGTGTTTTGGTTGTTTTTATCTAAATTTTCTGCTACTAAAGGGTGTCCAAAGTTAAATTGCATCAATTTAAAGTCGTCTTCAAAAACAAGTCTCGCAACCCATTTTCATGAAATATTCAGGAAATAAAATACAATGTATAACCTTGGTTTAGAAATTTTCTATTTCCCTGTATTTCTTTACCACATCTAAAAGCCCGAACTTTCTTCTTTATACCACGCATAAGATTTTGTGCAACGCTTGAACCGACAATTTATTTCCGCTTTTAACCATGATTTCAACATTTCCTGTTCTGTAGTGACAACTTTAGGATGCTTACGAAGTTTGTGCTTAATTATAGCCCAATATTTTGCAATTGGCCGCAGCGCTGGTTGACACCATTCATCTTGTACCACTCCAGAACATCCTTGGACTAGGGACAAGAGGCTAGGTCCGGCCAAAAATTGTAGGAGCGTTGTGTGTTTTGAGAAACAGAAGCAGTCGTTTTTTCAGGCATTCATACATGTATAATTGACCATTTACAGTTGAAATTGTCACAAAAGGCTTGCTCCGTTTACGACACGCCATCATGCCAGATCATGGATTTTTTGGCGAACTTTGACACTTGCCGTTTCCTGAGAGACTCTGGAACATCGAACATATCTTTCGCAGTCACATACAGGATGCTGGGAATTTGTTTAAAGCCACATGTTTTAGCTGTCCTATTCTGTTTTTCATTGCGGTTTGGAGCTTTCTGAACTTTGAATAAACGGAGCCCGGCTTGTTTCTTGACTTTCTGCACGAAACTTTTGGTCAAGTGCAGCTTTTTCGCAACATCCCGAACGGAATAGTTGGGTTTGCGTTTAAAGACAACAACCACTCGCTTGTGATTCTTCACACAGTACGGAACACTTTTTGTGCCACTCACCTTCTTCAGATCGACAGTTAAACGTTCCCAAAAACGTTTTAACACTAGGCACTGTGGTGAATTTTCAACATCTTTTCGATGGCTCGGTGCGAAAGAAGGTCCATTTTCGAAACTACGATACATTTCACAATGAAACTCACGCAGTGTAAACAACACACGCTGAGGGAAATCAACCGAAAGGGCGAAATGTTACACCTTATTGAAAGTGATGCAATTTAACTGTGGACACCCTCTACAGCTCTGTTTTAATAGTTTTGGGATGTTTTCGAAGTTCCATTTTCATAATTGCCCAGAATTTTCCAATTGGGCGAGGTCCGGTGAATTTGGTGGGTTCATATATTTTGGCACAGCATTGACTCCGTTTGCTCGGAAACGCTCCAACACGTTTCGAGCGTAGAGGCAGGATGCTAGATCAGGCCAGAGATAGAGATGATCCTTTGTGCTTCCTTATGAATTTAATGGAGTGATGAAGGGAGCAGAAATTTTCTACCAGAACAGGAACGATCGATAATTTCTTCTTTCGATCATCTCCCGGAACATCAAATTTAGACTTGGCAACGAAATATTCTTGCCCAGTCGGCCTTGACGTAGGCTTCGTCATCCATCACGGTGCATCACGATTCG
>JASCZW010016655.1:0-18348 GCA_034211315.2 Aedes japonicus | reverse complement strand
TCATGAAATTTCAATTCAATTGAGCGCTGTAAGGATATGTAGTTAAATTATCCTAACCATCTTGCCGCCGATCCATTCCACCGTAAAGAGGCTCTTGTCATAAACTACCACCGGATTAGAATACAGCATATTGTAGTGTCCTGCTGGCCAAATAATCCGGAAAATAAAGAATTAATTTCATGGGCGTATCTGCAACCATCGTACTTTTCAGGAAGACCGACCTAATTATACAATAAAAGTAGTGTTGTTTGTGTGAAATGTTCGTGATTTACCCTGAAACAACCTCTGCATATTTGATGAAGTTTTTTTTCAGAAGCAGGATCGTTTATCATCTCCATGCGAAGCGCTAGGAGCGGACAGTAATTTTATTGCTAGAACAAATGAACATGAAGAAAGTGTATTGATAGATCCGTAAGGGAACGGCGAGGCTTTGAAATTGAATAGATGTAGAGTTTGAAAGACGAGCGGAGGGCATATTGAACGGTAGTATACGATCAGGCACATAACCCTTTGTCATACTACCCTATGCAGGATAGGCAGGGGAAATCCTTGACTGACAAAGGATTATGCAACCGATCGTGCTCTTATACTACCAATTGCTTGTTTCTAGTTCTAGCGATTTGTCCGTCTCCTTACTGCCTAGCACGGGTGAGAAATTATCTCCCACTGTTGGGTTTTTATTTTTAGCATGCACCGCCTATTTCGCGCTGGGGAGAATACAAAAATAACAATCAAAAGTGCTTGCATATTATCAAAAATACTAGATTCGGATTGTTTGAGTCGAGAGTGGTAAATTCGATGAGATTTTTATTAAAATCGAACTGATTTTTTAATTAATCTGAACCGAAACAGCAATGGCTCAGTTTGTGGAAAATTTCATAATAAGCGACAAGTCTAGCGGAATTATAAAAAACATTTTAATATTATCCAACCATATGTAGTTATTATACCATTATTACTATACACCAACGCAGTCCTACGTGAACCTCGTGGTTATATCCCTGATATTACCGCACTCTAATTCTGTTTTGTTCATTCTGTTATTTTGGTTATTTATTCAGCCTCAATGATAACCTTTTAAGTTATCAGACGATGATAGCTTGTATCAGAATTTGTTATCAATTTGATATAATCCTTTGTTCGGGTACAACAACACATTAAGCTCATATTTCGATTTGCTGGCATATTTAACATTGTCTGGTGTTTTTGTAATGTTGGAAAGTATAAAGCCGTCGTTGCTACCAAGTACATGGTGCGAAACGTGAAGATCGATTCATCATTCAAAATGATGCTTTTTTCATATTCGAGTTGTTACTGCGTACATTTTGGTGCACGCTGATGTTGTCGATAGATAGGGGTTTTTTTTAAACCGATGGATTGTCATGTTTGAAACATAAAATTTTGTTCCACTTGTATATTGATTCACCAATATTGTTTTTGGTAGTTCTAGCACTCAATTTAGTTGGGCGCATTTTTTTCTTTTCTTTTCCTTCAAAACACGATAGATAGTTCATTTTGATATTGGGTTGTCTTTGAATTTTATTTGTACTAAGCCGTCCAAAATTTTGATGAATTTTGCACGTAAACCCAGCTCGTAGAACATTTTGAATGACAAGCTGACCAGTTCAGCGCAAGGGGTTATAGAACGGAAGATACAATACCGATAAAATATAGAGATGAAAATTCTTATAAAATGGCATTCTGTTTTCAAATGAGCTTTTGAATCCACATTCAACCGATATTCTCCTGAGCAAAAGCTACCAGAAGGGCGCCAGGTTCTGAAAACGTGTTAGTTCTGTCTGTGTCTCTTTGAGCATTCTACCATGTGCTACAAATTGAACTGAAGAAGTTTATCTTTACAAGTTTGAATTTTTTACTACAAATAGGTATTTGAAATTAAAGGTATTTGGAACACAATGATGAGGAAATATTGCACAGAATATTGAACTTTAGATTAGCTGGGTACTGTTATATAGCAAATGCTACCAGTTAATTTTTGTTTAGAGAATTTGATCCTCATTTCCTAGCCCAATATTATCTAGGAAAATTTAAAATAGTTTTTGCCAGTTTCTAAGCATTTTCAAGGAAACCACATTGACTTCTGTATTAACGTGTATTATTCTGTCAAACAATGCCAATGACTTTGACATTAAAGTTATAATGACCCATGAACATAATTCTGGAAGTTATCAATCGTCAATCAGTAAATTTCATTTGTATGTCTAAAACAAATCATCTTTGTGTGTTTTTCCAATCTGACAGTCACTGGTCAGTAGTGATATTATGAAAGAATTCTGTTTGTAAAAATCTTTTAAGTGACTATTGAACGCAGCTTTAATCTAGGATTAAGAAAATGCTTTTTCTTTTTCATAGATTTAGAATCCATTTCAGAATATTTAGTTACGCTTATTCCAAGATTAGTTTCACGTGGAATAAGTCTCGCATGAAAACATTACCACATATCTATGTAGATAGTGGTTAAGTTTACGCCAGGTTAAACAATAATCAAACCTGGCGCATATATATATTGTATATAAAGGTTACAGCTGGCCAGATCTCACAATATTTCGCTGGTCCTCCGTAAGACTCACTCTTCTGAAATCGCGTTATTCTCTTTGCCTCTTCTTAGACTGTTAATCTTAGTTTGATGTATTTTTCCCATGCAGCTAGATTCTATTTGTCATGAACAGGCAGTGGTCAGTATAGTACTGACGTCGAGTTATTAGTACACGACACTGACGAAATCATCACAGTGTGGACGACATACGCATATCTGTCAAGACAAGCAAAGGTAGTTGAAATTAAATGAAAAATACCAGGTTTTCTCCTCATTTCTAGTTACAGATATTCCACCAAACAGCTTAAACTCTCTAAGGTTCATTATTTTTCTTTTAATAATGTCTTTAAATTTTACCAAAAAGAAAAAAAATGGCAACGCAGTAATAAAACACGTGACAGCTAAACAAAATTACGACAAATTGTAGGCATAGCTTGCTGAGATCTTCTTGTTTTTCGAAAAAAAAGGATTACAATCCCAGGCAGGTTACTAACTGATTGGATTTCAATGGTCATTTTAAACTTATGCATAAAGGTAATTTAAATATCTGTGAAAAGAAGTCTTAGGCAATAATTTATTAAATTGCTCTCACGGGACCTAAACTGTGTAATTGATAGTAATTTATTCGATTTGATGAAAAGTGCATACCTCCAAAGGATCATTCTCTGTAAAAATTTTCAACTGCACGAGAGCAATCGAACGATTTGAGTTAGGATCAGACAAAAGTTTGCCGGGCTTATTTATTTATTTATTTATTTAACATCCTAACAGATAACATCCAATCAACAATTTCACACAACACACGCGATTCTTGGCTGAATCTCTTCCTCCTCGGTTGTTACCAGCCGGTTTTGAAGTGAACAATATCGTTGCAGGGTTGTTATCCGGCATTCTCGCAATATGCCCTGCCCAGTCGTATCCTTCCAGCTTTTGCCATCTTCAGAATATCAAAATATTCAGAATGTTTCGCCGTAGAGTTGAGTGAGATCGTGATTCATTTTTTTGCCATCAGACACCGTTTCTCTTTACATTGCCATAGTGGTCCTAAGCAGGCGTCACTCGAATACACCAAGAGCTTGCAAGTCTCATGTCTGTAGAGAATCACAGGTCTTATAAGCATTCTTATGAGTTTCCCGAGGAAGTCGTTTCCATAGCTCTATGCTGTCGGTACTGTCGTATGCCGCCTTGAAAACGATGAACGGGCAATGCGTAGGGACCTGGAATTCGCGGCATTTCTGGAGGATTTGCAGTACGGGAAAAATCTGGTCCGTTGTCCAGCGGCGGTTGACGAAACCGGTATGATAACTCCCCACAAGCACATTTGTTATAGGTGATAGCCCAAGTAACAATTTTGGTTTTATAAGGGTTCTGAAGAGCATGAATTAGACTTCAAGAATACTTTAAAACCATGATAAAACCAGCAATGTTCCTTGGGAGACGACGAAAGTCCGTCCGTCCGTCAAGATGCTATCATCCTTCGGCCCGCGGCACAAAGTCTTTGCGGGATGTGAGTTCATGGCAGAGATTTTGTGTTTCTTGAGAACGGGACAGCTGCTCCATCGCCTCATATTCCGCTTCTTCCAGGCAGCGTATTTTTCTCATGGAAAAAGCTTGTCTGCTGTTTTGTTTCCGTTTATAGTGTTCCACGTTCGGCCGGGTCCCTACTGCAGAGTTACCGGCCGCAATAACTTCGTTGACTTCCGTTGTACGTAGCCGACGATGTTCTTAGCTACGTTTTGTAGGGCAGTATAGTGGTTTCATCGAGCTCATCCAGCAATGCTGCCTCCAAGACTTGGTGACATTCCGGTTTTTTAGTCGCTCTAGGTCAGTTCCACACAGCGGCTGTCGGTACCGGGTACTGCCGGTGATGATGAAAGTCAATATTAGCGCCACGATAGGTTCTATTGCGATTCGGTCTGCTGTGCAGCGATAAGGGAAGCTGTGATAAAAGTTGGTGCAACAAATGGCCTCGGGTTGTAAGCAGTTGTCGTTCGTTAGCTGGTGAACGGTGAACTTCCCATTGTCGGTCTAAACTGCTTCTCCTGGCCAACCGCAGCATTCAGATCTCCTATGATGATCTTGACGTCGTGATTTGGGCAGTGGCTGTACTCGCGTTCAAGCTGCGCGTTGAACGCGTCCTTGACTTTCTGCAGCGCTCCGATGCCAACCCCTCGGATCTCCAGTACATCCAAGAGTATACGGGTGTTTCGATGCAATTGAGAGATTTGCTGAATTCCATATACCGAGTTTTCAATCTCAATTGATTTCACTCACTCATATTTGATCTGGCAGGCCATATGTGGTTGTGGTCAAGAATTTAAAAGCTTCGTCCCTACCGACACTATCAACATGTGCACGAGAAAGAATGTCTGTAAAAGCTGTTGCTACCGTTTATCAGAAACCACGACTCTCAAACTCTGTTTTAACCTGATTTGGCTTCTTGTCAATATGGGAAATCCGTCCTGAAATGGTATAAGGTACAAGAGGTCAAATACGTGCCAATAACAGCCAATCCACCAAACTGTCCAGAACTTCACCCAATAGAGAAGTACTGGGCTATAGTTAAGCGGAAACTCTTCGAAACTTTTAAGAAAGCAAAGCAAGATCAAGCGAAGATGGAAAATTGTCACGGCGGCGTATCTGAGATTACCGTAGAACCACAAAAAGTTCGAAAATTTTACAGAAAGAAGGATTAACATTATAATCAACTGTTCTAAATGTAGATATAACTCTATAGTTGCAAAATAAACAATCGGTTTTGTTGAATTATATGAGAATGTTGTCTGATCCTTTTATTTTGGTGTCCGAAATTTAACGTGGACAGCCGTTATGTATTTTGAACACACGGGTCTCCCTTAGCTCAGTCGGTAAAGGCGCAGCTAGGCCACCCGGGTTCGATTCCAAGTCTGGTCTAGGAATTTTTCGTTAAGGAAAATTTCTCGACTCCTTGAGCATAGAGTATGACTGTACTCGGCCAGCAACCATATTAATGCAAAGATGGTACCTGCATCGGAAGCTCCCAATTAATAACGGTTGAAGTGCATTTAGAACACTAAGTTAAGAGCAAGCAATAACCTCGAAATGCTTGGAAAGAAGAAGAACATTAAACATTATACACGTTATACTTGACAAATAAATTCAGTGCATAATATTTTCAAATAAGCAATCACCGAACTAGAGTATTTGAAAACAACTTAAATGATACATCCTGACAATCACATTCTAAGCATTAGTCCAAGTTTGTTCAATTCTGATTTAACGCATATTGGTAGATTTATTTTCTTGACATTAACTTGAACTTCTTTCTATTTCCGCTCGTTGATGCACCATTAAGATATACACGGTGTTCAATAAGTTCGGATACACTTTCAAAATTTGTTAAAAAAAATGAAAACATGTTTTTTTATTTTTTGGATTTATGTTATTGAAAGCTATGTTTACAAGGAACGTTTACAACATTTCTCTTGAATGACCCCCTTTGTACTCCTTAACGAGCTTCAAACGTTTCTCGAACGCGTCGCAGGCGGCACGCACGGACTGCATGGGCATTTCGTCCCAGATTTTGAGAATTACCGTCTTGAAATGATCCAAAGTGCTGACCTTGTATTCGTTCAGCTTCGCCATCATATAGGACCAAACAAAAAGTCGAGAGGATTCAAGTCCGGGGAGCTGGGAGGCCACAAAGTTTTGTCCAGAAAGTCGGTTAAGTTGTCCCGACACCAGGCTTGGAACCACATTTGCCGTATGGGCTGGTGCACCGTCCTGCTGGAACACGTAGTGCTCATCGCCGTAGAGGCTTCGGAGACTGGGGGCAACAACCTTTCCAAAACCTCAGTTTTGTAGTACGCCGCGTTGATTTTGACGTTATTTTTCAATAAACACCAAGGGTAGCTTACCACGTTTGCATACTGCCCCCAAACCATCACCGACGCGGCGCTTTGGAACCGAGGGATGTTTATATTGGATTCAGGAATGCTGTCCTCGATGGCGCCCACACCCGGTCATTTTGCACATTGTGCGGCTGCTGCAGCACGAACAGTTTCTCGTCCGAAAAAACAAACTCCTGACCAGCGTGCCGAGAGAGGATCCTCTTAGCCCGATCCAACCGCTTTTGCTGGTAGCCTCCGAAACGCCATGGACCTTACGTTTTTGTAAGGCCTGAAACCAAGGTCCTTGGTGAGTATGGTGTGAGCGGTTCCAATGGAAACGTTGAGATCTGCAGCCGTTTTCCGGATTGAGCGGTTCTTTGCGCCGAATTCGCTCCCTCACGATCTTGATGACCCGTGGCGTCCTCGCTGAACGCGGCCGACCGGATCTCGCACGGTCATTGGTCGAGGACGTCTCCCGGTATCGCCTGATGGTCGTGTAGACAAAGTTCCGCTTGACCCCATGCGATTTCAGCAGCCGGAATATATCGCCGGGTCGCTCACCGTTCAAAAACGCTTAATTACGAAGTCCCGGATACTCTTTCATCGCGCGTAACAAACGAACAACAACTAACAGAATGTCAACACCGCGCACATTCGGTAGCGTATGAATGAAGCTAAAGCTGACACCAATACCAATGCAGAATATGTACATGGCGCATACCCACGCAATGATGAAAACTTGTATTCGAACTTATTGAACACCGTGTACGATGGAGGAAATCATTCGCATTGAAAAATAAACACCGAAATCAATAAAATTTTCGATCCAACAGACACAAACATAAGAACAATAAGAAATCCCAAGAGATTAATATCATTACCCCCGAGCTATTTGTCTATCATCAACTTGATTTTTGTTGAGTCAGAGTGTCCACATTTGCAAACGATTTCGTTTTTTTCGTTTAATATTGCGGAAGTTTTCGTGGAGATCCACCCGTAAAGATCAAAGCAATGAGGAACATCTCCCATCCTATGACGGGTGGTTCTCCTTTGAACAGCATGATTAACAAAAGGGGTCCAAGAACACATGTTAGATTCAAGCCATTAAAGAAACAATCTGAGAGAGTCTGACGGGCACATGGACAAAGAAGATCTGGCAGTTCAATTGGACCGAGAAGATCGAGTCCAGCGATGCCGAATGACACAGCAACCGTTAATTGGAATGACGCTGCTGGGTCGTCTCACTTTTTTTTTGGGCAAGGCAAACCACAAGCTCAGCTCCAGGTGATTCTGAGATATGCCTATTCAGCACGTATGGTCATCGACAAGGGGGAGACTCCCTTCCTCCGCAAGCGATGCGTCAAGTGCTGTGTTCAATTTGATGCTGTTTTTTTTCCTTAATCGTGAACATGCTGTTTTTTATGTTTCGAATAAATGCTGGTAATCTTTACAACTTCTGTGTCTTGTCCTTTTATGAGTGGTGTTCGTACAAGACAAGAGAAGGCATGCCACCTAGAGAGGAGTTGTAATTATTTTACGACACGAATCGACAAGGAGGAAGCTGTAGGAGAGTTTTCGGTGATTCTACGGCAAATTACAGCACCATCACGTGCTGTGCGTTACTGTGGCGTGCCAATCACCGGAACCGATATGGCCATTCATAAATGAAATGCGGAAGGGTGGAAATTTTTCCGTCAAGCTATCGTGACTTAGCTGTCATGAAGCATACGCGCGGGATCCTTTCATGGTCGATTTACATATCTGAGTTTGTTTAAATCTAGCTACTTTTCCGTGCAAATGACGTTGCAGTTGTATTTGATTATCTCACTTACGCAAATGTTGGGAAGGATTAATTTCTTATACAGCTTTTAGAAGTCCCGTCAGGTAAGATTCAATCATCATTGTTTTTAGATTGTGCCAAATAAAAAGTAATCGGTTGATTTAACAAATTGCAACCATTGATTCGGGCAACTCATGTTTCTAATGCTGCTCATGCTATTTATCACCTCTCGGTCGTACTTTGTGAACCCGTGTGCCGTCTTCAATTCGAGCACTTCCTCTCAGTGTCGGTTGTTTTGGTGATCGGAATGCAAGGTTAGTCTTTATTGGACCTCTAGGTTTAGACTGCACTCCCTCATCGTGAATCGAAGTGATAGTTAAACGATTCGAAAGGAGCATAAAATTTACTCCGCCATGGTTGAATTCCTTCGAACGGATGTTGCATTCGCCTCACCAAGCCTCATGTCGTTGCATAACCTTTAAATATTTGTTGCTCGAAATTCTTGAAAAGACTCGCACTTTTAAGACTAGAAATTAATTGCTATCTGTCAGAAGCTGTGATTATAAGTCGCCATCGATTCGTTTTCTTTAATTAAGGCCTGAAGGCAAACGTTAAGCATACCTTTTAAGTTGTAAACTAACATCTATGTTTACGATCCAATGTAATTGTACTCTCGCATCGGTTAGCCGATTCCTATCATTGATTTCGTTGCTACCGAATTGGGGCGAATTCGGATAGACTTGTGCCTAATCACATACGACTGGCCACAGCTATTGAAATATGACCATATTGACATCAGAAGTGGGAGGTGTTAACAAAGACCACGAATCTCCTGCAAACAGATTGATCACCCAAGGGGTCAGCCAATTTCAGGATCAAATTGTATCTCTTACAATTGTAGTACGTCTTCTGGGATTTTGAAATTTTAATTCTATCAATGCCTGTCTGAACTTGTGTCTGAAATTCCCAATAACGACCAAACGAGCCATTGGAGGACCCCTCCAATATTTACAATCTTTTATTAGGCCAACACTTGACCACACCACGCGCAAACAGGTTTCTAATCAAGACAGATGGGACATTCTACACAAAAACGACGCAACTTTACTGCTTTTTAGAAAGTTTCATCGTCCAATCAACCAATCCACCCGTCAATCAAGCATGTGTCGTCGTGGTCGTCGTCAGTTTTGGCGACGACCCCTTATGGTTTTTTGATCGATCGTAAAAATCGGCTTGCTCCCATCATCATCAGCCAAGGAGCTGCACATTCGCGTTTACTCTAAGTCGAGCTTAATGGCTTAATTTGCCTAATAATTCCCTGCAGAAATGTCCAACGATGTATCTACTCAACCACGTGCTGACTGTATTGTTTCTATAAGAATGGTGACCTTGGATATATTAGCGACAGCGGGTGGTCGTTTGATTGTGGTAACGCACTTTGAACCCAGACAATCCTTGGACGGAGGAAACCTGGAAATTCGAAGTGGCTGGTAAATCCACACAATGGTGGTATTGCCAAACGACGTTTCTGCCAACAGTTTTATTATCTACTTCAGGATTCATGCCAGATGATTTGCATTTCCCGTCAAATTGTCTAGCTCGCTCATAAACCGTGTATACGACCATTTAGATTTATGACTTATTTGGCTCGCCTCGTTCATCAAAACAACCCATCCTAATTCAATTAGCTGCAATTTAAACCCCCGAAACCATTTGCTCTTCGCCCGTTAACCACGCAACTCATCACGTAGAAACACACAGCAGCCGATTTGGCACTGACCGTGAAGCAGATTCTTCAGCTCACAGCTGATCGCATAGGCACAGCTCAACATAAAATTGTTGCCATTTTTTGCAACCGTTGACCGACCAGCAGCCAGGCTCTGTAACAAGCTGGGTCGTTATGATTGATTACCATTTCGTCGGTCATCCACCAACATGTTTTGGCACGGGTAGGTCCTCCTCAACGCAACGTAATTTTAACGGGGCTTGTTTCGGTTCTTCTGCTAAGTGGGCATGGGTGCCTTTCTTACAAAAATCAATTCATCTTGTTTGGAGCTCTACCGTATGCTGCTTGTGCTGCTGCATGAAATAAGTATAATGAAGTGCATGTAAAAAGAGTGATTTGACCCGTGGAGGAGGCACGTAAGTTGTTTGGGGCATTGATATGTTTTAATTCAACCTTGAGGTTTCTTGTTATAAGTATCCAACGCTCCGCAAACAACGGCGGCAAACATCGGTTGAAGATCGATGGTACCATTTGAAAACATGGAAATCTAAGTACTCTTTTATGTATGAATGTATGTAAAACAAAGTTTCGTAGATCTTTTACTTGAAGACCTTGGGAGGTCCAGACATTTTCCAATTTCTTTACAGTTTAATAAAAATTTTGTATCTAAGTCGAAAACAAGAGTAAAAGCTTCAGGACTAGTCGTCAATGCAGCATGTTTTAAGATTTTTTTTTGCATATAAAGGGCGATACGGTCAAAATTTGGTCAATATCAACTTGACGTATTTCTTTCCAACTTTGCATTTAAACCTGAACACCCCTCATTTTGAAGGTGTGTGTGTATGAATGTTGCTCCTATTTTGATTTTGGAATTCACTCTTCAGTTGTCAAAATGCCGTCCAAGCAAGAAGAGCAGCGTATCAAAATTTTGCTCGCGCATCGCGAAAAATCCGAGCTACTCGCACGCAAAGTTGGCAAAATCGCTAAAAGTTGCCAAATCAACTGTTACAAATGTAATTAAAGTGTTTGGGGAACGTTTGTCGACAGCCAGGAAGTTCTGGATCGGGGAAATCGAAAACCGGAAGCCGCTGAGACGACAAAGAGAGTTGCCGGTAGTTTCAAGCGAAACCCTAACCTATCTCTCCGAGATGCCGCAAATAAGCTGGGTGTACACACTTAGAAAAATTTTACAGTATTCGGTAATTTTTACCGAACTTTCAACAGCTGAACGTTCGGTAATCGAATTTACCGGTTTCGGGTGAAATTTTACAGTATTCCGGTAAAAATTACACGGAACTTGTCAAATTTTACCGAAGTCCGTTAAATTGATTGCCGAACTGTTCAGCTGTTGAAGGTTCGGTAAAATTACCGAATACTGTAAATTTTCTAAGTGTGTATCGTCTACAACCGTGCATCGAGCCAAAAAACGAGCCGGACTATCGACTTACAAGAAGGTAGTGACTCAAATCGCGATGATAAACAAAATACGACGGCCAAAGCGCGATCCCGGAGGCTGTACACGACGATGCTGACGAAGTTTGACTGCGTGGTAATGGACGACGAAACCTACGTCAAAGCCGACTACAAGCAGCTTCCGGGACAGGAGTTTTATACGGCAAAAGGAAGGGGAAAGGTAGCAGATATTTTCAAGCACACGAAACTGTCAAAGTTCGCAAAGAAATATCTGGTTTGGCAAGCCATCTGTACCTGTGGCATTTTCATAGCTTCCGGGACTGTCAACCAAGAAATTTACGTGAAAGAGTGTTTGAATAAACGTCTGCTGCTCTCCCTGAAGAAACACGGTTGTTCCGATACTGTTTTGGCCGGATTTGGCATCTTGCCATCGGAGTGGTACGCGCCAACAACGTGCAGGTGGTTCCGGGCGACAAGAACCCTCCCAACACGCCAGAGCTCCGCCCAATTGAGAAATACTGGGCTATTGTCAAGCGGAACCTAAAGAAGACCAAAAAAACTGCTAAGGACGAGCAGCAGTTCAAGGCAAACTGGCTTTCTGCGGCGAAGAAGGTGGACAAGGTGGCTGTACAAAATCTGATGGCAGGGGTCAAGCGTAAGGCCCGGCAATTCGGATTTGGAAAAGCGGAAGCCTAACTGAATATTTTTCCTGAATTTTATACTAATTGAACTTGAAAAAGAAATTTAATTTGATTTTTAAATAAACGATTTCACCGATTTACACGCGTTTTCCCTTGACCAAATTTTGACCGTATCACCTCTTTATTGGGTGGGATTGTCTTTGAATTTTTATTTATTTTGTCCAAACATTTCGCTGAGGTTTCTCGATGAACGCAAACATAGCCGTAGCAGTCAATACCTTCGTAATACGCATTCTCGCAATAAGCATAAAGGTGTCGATACACGAGGCTTGAAATCTGTAAGTTCACTAACGTTTGTCTATAGTTCACTAACGTTTGCGTTAAAAGATGGACTAAAATTGCCGATTTTTCGTGGGTTTACCTTCATCCGCACTGACGAAAATGCAGTTTCAATCATAGTAACCCGTGAATCAGCAGACAAAATTTGGCAGCTCTATCAGTCGAACTCTAACCGTTATGGCAAAAACAGTGAAGCTACTCCGTTCAGAAGTGTACGCGTTCAAAGAACGGCACCCCTCCACGTCGAAAACGGGACATCGTGTGGCACTTTGTGGACGTCGGATTCGACCGTTCCGGCATCTACAATATCTTGACACTATCAGGCAACAATCAGAGCATCGAAAGAACGCCCGGTTCCGGACGGCTGACGACTCTGAGCGACAAGAAGCTCCAACGATGCTGGAGAGAAAGACCGAGGGAAAAGTGGCTACATCGCTGTGTGCACTTGGCCGGGAGGTCGGTTCAACCGGCCAAACCGCGAAAAAGTACCTGTCGAACAAGGAACATACACGTCAGTAAGCGGAAGTCACATCCACTGGGTTCGGAGCTGCTGGCAATGACGCAACGGAAACGGCTGAATAAGATGGTCAACTCGATTTTCCCGGCGAATCGCGACGTGGCGGTGGTGATGGACGACGAGACCTATCTCACCCTGGATGCCCACGACTGGCAGGGCACTTCGTATTTTACTTCCCCCACGAAGGAAGTGAGCTTTGAGGTGAACTTCATTTCACATACCAAGTTCCCCAAGAAGGTGCTACTGTGGCTGACAATCAGCGAGAAGGGGATGTCAAAGCCGCTCTTCTTTTGCTCCGGAATGGCCGTGAACGGGGAAATTTATAGTACGAAATGCCTGCCGGAAGTTGCGTCGTTCATCAAGAAATACCATAAGGGCGACGACGCGGTGTTCTGGTCGGACCTGGCGTCGGCCCACTACTCGAAGCAATCATTGGAGAAGATGGAGCGGCTGAATATCGATGTGTTACCCAAGGCGGAAAACCCGCCCAACATCCTCCAGCTGCGTCCTATCGAGAATTTCTGGGCCAACCTAAAGCGTAAGATCTATTCCAACAATTTCGTCTCAAAAACTGAGGAGGAACTGATAAATAAAACGAAGATAGAACTCCTTTCGTCAAAACTTTCGTCTGCCATGGCGAATGTTCCGGTTAACTGCCGGAAGGCCTCTCGCAAGGGTGTATAGTTTTTTTTTGCAAGTAAGCTTAAATAATTACCTTCCATGAGAAGCTTATCAAAAGCAATTATCTGTCTTAGCTTTTTTTATCACCATCCGAAAAATGTCCATTTTTAAAATGCAAACGTTATGATATAGACATTACAGATATTTATAGCATGGTTCTATGAGATCGAGACACGGTTTTGCAAAAGTATGAGCAATGAAGTAATAGTAGCTTTGAAGAAGAAATCTAAGAACATTCGGTAGCTATGAGCATTCGGTAGCTAGAGAATGAAGAAATTGTTGTAGGTCCTGCGTACATCACATTGAAAAGGTGGATAAAAAGATAAACTCGCTAAGTCTGTACAAAATCGTAGATTACTCACCGCGTAGATTGTCAAAATTGAGATTGAGGCTTGCTTGAAGCAAAATTGAAACCGAGGCTTGCTGACGGTTTTTTGTTATGAAAATCCCGATTGCTATTTCACGGAAATTCTTCAGAGAAGTCATGCATGTTTTGTAGAGAAATTCGTTGAAATTCATCAGAGAAGTTCAGCGAAGTTCTTCAGAGAAATAAAAAAATAGTTCTTCAGAGATGTTCAGGGAAGTCCTTCAGAGAACTTCGAGGAAGTTCTACAAAGAAGTTCAGGGAAGTTCTGTGGAGAACTTCAGGGAAGTTCTGTGGAAAACTTCAGAGAAGTTCTTCAGAGAACTTCGAGAAAGTTCTACAAAGAAGTTCAGGGACGTTCTGTAGAGCACTTCTGGGAAGTTCTTCAGAGAACTTCAGGAAGTTCTTCATTGAACTTCAGGAAAGTTCTTCAGAGAAGAACAGTGAATTCATTCAGAGAACTTCAGAGATATTTTTCAAAGAAATTCAGATAATTCGTCAGTAAAGTTTGAGAAAGTTCTTCAGACAATTTCAGGAAAGTAATTTCAAGAAAGTTCTTCCACGGCATTTCTTCAGAGGAATTGCAGGGCTGTTCTTCAGGAAAGTTATTCATAGGAATGTCAGGGAAGTTCTGCAGAGGAACGTCAGGGAAGTTCTTCGTAGATATTCAGGTAAGTTCTTCAGAGAACTTCGAAGATGTTTTTAGAGAACTTTGGGGGGAAGTTCTTCAGGAAACTTTGGTGAAGTTCTGCAGATAACTTCAGGGAAGTTCTACAAAGAACTTCTGTTAAGCAATGCATAGAGTTTTTGGGAAGTTCTTCATAGAATTTCAGATATTTTTTCAGATAAGTTCGGGAAAATTCGTCAGTGAATTTCAGAAAAGTTCTTCAGAAGAATTTCAGTGAAGTTTTTCAGAGAACTACAAGGAAGTTCTTCAGAGAAATTGCAGGGAAGTTCTTCACAGAAATTCAGAGACGATCTTTATAAAAGTTCGGAGAAAGTTCTTCAGAGAAATTCGGAGATGTTCTTCGGAGAACATGGGCGAAGTTCTTCAGAGAACTTCGATGAAGTTCTGCAGAGAACTTCAGGGAAGTTATTCAGAGAACTTCAGGTAATTTTTTAGAGAAATTCGGACAAGTTCTTCAGGAAATTTCAGGAAAGTTATTTCAGGGAAGTTATTCAGGGGAACTTCAGGGAAGTTTTTCAGAGGAACTTCAGGGAAGTTCTTCATTCAAATTCAAGGAAGTTCTTAAGCGGAGTTCAGGGAAGTTAATGCAAGTTCTTTAGTGAAATTCGTGGAGCTTCATTAGAGAAGTTCTGGGGAGTTCTTCAGAGAACTTCAGGGAAGTTTTTCAGAGAACTTCAAGGAAGTTCGTCAGAGAACTTCATGGAAGTTCTTCAGAGTACTTCATGGAAGATCTTCAGAGTGCTTCAGGGAAGTTTTTCAGAGAACTTAGGAGAAGTTCTTTAATGGAATTTTAGGGAATTTCTTCAGAGGAATTTCTGGGAATTTCTTTAGAGAAATTCAGAAAAATTATTCTGAGAAGCTCAGGGAAGTTCTTCTGAGAAGTTATGGGAAATCAGTTCAATTCATTGCTTTGAGGCTTCAAAATATTCGTAGCAAAAATTTTATGAAGTTGAAATGACAGGTTTACTTAAAATTCGTATATTATTTAGAAGAGGAGGAGTCCGTCAATTTCACGCGATTTTGAAGAAAAATAGCAATTTTCCAATTGTGTAGGAGCGTTAAACGGAAACCACGTTAGTATAAATTATATTATATAGGGTAACGGGATGTAATGTTAGCCTAGCTCCTTGATTCGGCCTATGTACCAAATATGTCATTATTTCTTCGATAATCAACAAAATTATGATGCTATCAGCATGACCGATTTATTTCAAAGCAATTGAGACATAATTTATCAATTTATAGTAGTTCACTTCCGCGTAGTTTTCGATTTCCTTAAATTTTAATACACCATGACTTTACAGGTTAAGCTGAACAGATTATCTATACGATCTTCGAATGATCAAAATTTGCCGAAGTTGAACCTATAAACTGAATAATGCTGCCAGGATGTACAAAATATAGTCAAATGTTATAAACTTACAGGTCACATTGGTAAAATAACAATGATTTAACAAGCAAACGGTAGACCCAATGTTAGGGACATATTTTTTTCTATGTTCCCAACTATGGCCTGTTGTATGAAAAGCGTAGTAAAAATGTTGTTATTGGTAACATTTACAATACAAATGTTTGAGTTCCGGTTGAATGTTGTTCATATGGCTCATCTTAACACAAATTAAAGAAACAAAATCTGTGTAGAGTGAATTATAATGTTTTGATTGTCGAATGACCGCTAAATCATATGTAAAAATCACTTAAGTGTTTCTTAGCAGTTTAAGTATAGTTTGATTTGTGAAATTGTTTGTTGGGTAGAGCGAATACAGCTGGAAACGCCTTGAATCAGAAAATCAGGAAGAAACCCGTAGGAAGATTGCATTTTATAAAAAATCAATCGAATGGGACGAACTTGCATCCATGATTAGACCCAATTTGGTACCCACAGACCGACATTACATCCATATCCCTCGAAAGTTTCTGACTTTAAAAAACGAGTTGTGTAGCTTTTCGTGATACATACTACCAGATGGCTTATTAAACATATCTTAGGAAGTGTATAGCTAGTTAAATTTTGTTTCCAGCTCAAATACTTTATGAGTTACAATGAAAAATGTAATCGATTGTTGCATATTAGGCTGAGTCAACGGACACATACCCTATTATAACAAGAAGTTCAGCATCATTCTTGTGGCTATGGTGGAAGCTGAGTACAAGTTTACGTATCTCAACATAGGAGCGAAAGGAAAGATCAGCGATGCTGGGGTATTTGCCGATTGCTGTTGGGGAATCTGATGCAGGATGAAGTTGTATGGCTCAACTGACGCGAGGACGATCTGCTGCTTTTGCGACATTCTGAAAATTATTATCTCTTCATTGGCCTGTCAACTAATCCCGATTGCACTTCCTCAGGCAATCGGGATTAGTTGGGTCCCACAACACCGAATGTTGCTCTCACAGTTCAATCAAGTGGAATTTTTTTTTTCCTGATGAACTAGCAAACAAATTATGCGAACTGTTAAAAAACTTTGACCAACGCACTATGGTACGAATGAACAAATTTCGCTACAAAAATCGATAACACGAAAACCATTAACTTTAGACAGAAAACGTCTTCAGGAGAATGAATTTTAAAAATAAGATCTATCTTTTGGTTTGGGTGGTGACTAGGGTGGTTTTTTTCTGTTCATAATACAAATTTCAACTTTTTATTCTTATGATTTAGAGTATTTTTTGCTTCTACAAAATTGTAGACATTTTAAATTAATTGAAACTTTGCTGAAAAATTTTAACTTCTATCTCATCTACGTATCATTTTATCACAGTTTTTCTAATTTTCCTTAGGGTGGGACATAAAAAAACTGTTTTTTTGCTGTACCTTTTTTATTTCAATTTGAATTGGAAAACTCCTCGAAGATGACTTTTAGGATATAAAATGACGCACATTTTGAAGACACAAGATAGTTGCTAGTTATTGTATTAAAAAAGTTGTAGGGGTTGAATTGTAAAAAAAAATACGTTTTTGCAAGATATCTTATTCCTTTATTTGCAAATATTTACAAACACAGAGTACGTGAATTTAAAGTACAAACTTCCATCTACAAGATCTATGCAAAATTGTTTCTCCACTTTTGTCCGCTTGAGGAAAAAAACTCGATTTAAAATTGATAGTTTTGCATCTTTGTCTGTGATATAAATGTTAACGTTAAATGTTAAAAATTAACGGAGATGGATTAATCTAAAAATATATACATTAGGCTGATGCAAAATTCGAAATATATGCTCCCCTATGCTTAATCGACGCCAATTTGGGTCTGATAGTCCCCAAAGATATTTTTAACACATTTGGTTTTAATTTGGCTTTGCACACCTATTCAAAGTTTGTATGGGAATTAGTATGAAGAATCTCAAACTTACATTTCCAGATCCCTAACATCTTGATATTATGTCCTTAAACCAAATCTTATATACATTCATATAATGTAAGTTGTCAACTATCAAAATGCCGAAGATACCTGACATGTAAATTTTATACAATAATAGTTATTCAATAAAACATAAAATACACACTTTAGGTATGATGTTTTATTCTTGAGATTCTTCATACTAATTCCCATACAAACTTTGAATAGCGTGTGCAAAGCCAAATTAAAACCAAATGTGTCAAAAATTTTTGGGGACTATCAGGACCCAAATAAGCGTCGATTAAGCTTAGGGGAGCAAATATTTCAAATTTTGCATCAGCCTAATAAACATTTTCATAAAAACCTCGCGTTGTTACGCTCTTTGATGATAATTGTTGATGCTGCTGATCAAAAATTATGCAGAAAAAATGC
>JASCZW010016654.1:0-18344 GCA_034211315.2 Aedes japonicus | reverse complement strand
ACATGTTTATCTTATTAATATCCTATCACATACTAGACCCCCGAGGGTTAACTTTGTCTATTTATCGAATAGATATCGTTCATTGAGCAAATCATAGCGTGAATTGGTGTTCAATGTCATGGAAATATTTATATAGGTTATGCACTTACGTTTAGTTCCCTTTTTGTGTTGTTTCGTACAATTATGAGCAATGGAGAGATTGGTGGCAAGTCCTAACAGTAATAGTTATAATATATAATTAATAATAGTTCATAAGAGTTTTAATCGGGCATAATGGATATTATTTTATTTTAGTTTTGTTGGCTTACCGATTTTGGTGAAGAAAGGTGATTGTGGAAGCTGACGAAGGCTCAATTAACGACGATATCAGTCTTAACTATCTAGCACGTAAGAACAAATTTTTGAATAAGAATTGTACTATTTACTTGTAAATAGACTCACCAATTTAGAATGTTATAAGATACAGGTTTAGATTAGATGAATTAGATTTAAGTTTAGATTGTAACAACAACGCTCTTTTGTTCACAATTTTATAACCATTGTTCTTTTCCACTCACCCGACGACAAGTCCGAAATCTGTAACTCACGTTATCCGTCATATCATTGTTGCGATGTAGTGACCACGGTTGTAGACGCGCGCGCTGGCCTAATGGGGTAGGCCAACAATCCCCCGGGTAGGCCAACATCCGGTTGGCTTACTGCTTCACGCGCTGAACGTCTAGGACCGCCAACTTTGTCACGGGACGCTCGTAGATTCCAGTAGCTGTCTGCACGGTTGCTGCTCGAGTTTGACCATCCCCGCTGGTAACAGTGGATATGATTCTTCCTTTTGGCCAACAGCTCCGCGGCGACCTTGGATCGACGATGACAACGATATCTCCAATAGCAATAGGCTTCACAGACGTGAACCATTTCGATCGGCGGGTGATTTCCGGTAGATAATCAGTTACCCAACGTTTCCAATACTTATTTGCCAAAATCTGCGAGGTACACATATTTTGCCTCAGAGCATGGCCGTTATCATCTACGTTGGTTAAGGGTTTCGCACCGCTAGATGATCCGACCAAGAAATGATTTGGTGTTAGCGCTGGGCCAGAATCGCCGTCTATGGGGACGTGCGTAAGAGGTCGGGAATTTACCACGTTCTCGATCTCGGTTAGTAGATTCCGTAGAACTTCATCAGTGAGCGTCCTTGTACCGCAAACGGACATCAGATTGCTTTCGACGGTTCGTATTAACCGCTCCCAGCTGCCTCTCATGTGTGGTGCCAATGGGGGGTTGAACACCCACTCGGTTTCATCGGTCGTGAATTCTCGCATCATATCATCGTGATTAATAGTTGCCTGGAGCTTCTGCAGTTCTCGGTTTGCACCAACAAAGTTGGTACCCCGGTCGCTGTAGATTTTACGGGGTTGACCACGACGGGCGATGAGATTCCGAATCGCCATGATGCAAGAATCGGTGCTGAGAGAGCTGACGAGCTCGATATGTATCGCTCGAGTGGTTAAGCATGTCGCCAACATCCCCCAACGCTTCTCGTGTCTTCGGCCGACAGCAACTTCAATTGGGCCGAAGTAATCAATGCCCATGTGAGTGAATGGTCGCGAAAAGGCTTCTAGGCGTCCTGGTGGTAGGTCGGCCATGATTGGGTTGTTTGGAACCACTCGATCATTCTTACATCTCTGGCAATTCCGACGAACTTGGCTGCAACAGGTGCGTAAACGAGAAATTTGGTACTTCTGGCGCAGTTCGTTTATCACTGTTTCGTGGTTTTGATGGTGGTACTTTGTGTGGTAGTGGTTTATTATAAGTGCGGTTATGTGGTGTTTTCTTGGAAGGATAATGGGATTCTTCGCATCTTCGGTGGCATACTGACACGTAGCAATTCGGGTCTCCATTCGCATTATACCTCGGTCGTCGATTCACGGAAGCAACTTGTACAGCGAACAGGATTTAGGGAGAAGTTCGGCAGGTTTCGAAGCCGCTTGAAGTATGCGTATCTCTTCCGGGTATCCTTCCTGTTGTGCGAAGCGTATCAGCCGTGCTTCTGCGACGCGAAGTTCAACATTAATTAGAGGACCACGATGGATATACTTCTGATGAGACTTCAGGCGACAGTTAGAGATGAAGCGTTGTACTAGTGCCATAACGTGCAGCAACCGCCTCCAACTGGAAATGTTTTGGACACAGATGCCAATTTCTGGAGGGACATGATGGAGTAGCAAACTTGCCAAAAGCTCGGTGTTCGTCGACTTATTGCTGATGGGAGACGACGGCCATTTTTCGTCAGTTTCCCATAGGAAATCTGGGTCTCGAAACCACCTGCTCCTCATCGAAAGATCGGGCTGTCCGTTCCATTTGGTGGCATCACCGGCCACGTTGAGCTTGCTTGGTACGTATCGCCAATCACCGGGATCAGTGAACTCCAGGATCTCCGTGATGCGGAATCCTACAAATTGACTATAGCGTCGATGGTCAGAGTTGATCCAGCACTAAACATCCCTAGAGTCTGACCAGTAGATTTTCTTGATATTGGGTATAGACAAACTATCCAAAGCAGTTTTTGATAGCCGGGTTCCTATAATTGCCGCTTGTAATTCCAAACGAGGGATCGAAGTCAACTTCAAAGGAGCAACTCTAGCTTTAGCGGTGACTAGCGAACAGTAGATTTTTCCTTCCTTCAGAAATCGCAGGAAGCATATAGCCGCCATTCCGTTCTTTCCAGCGTCTACGAATGTGTGAAGCTGTACTTCATCGGCTTCATTGATGAGCTTGCCGGGCCAGAAACATCTTGGGATTTGCAGCTCTTCCACCTGCGGTAAAACGGTCAGCCAGTTCTGCCATTTCTCGAAGGCGTCATCGTCGATTTCTTCGTCCCATGTTATACCGGATCGCCAAACATCATGTAGCAAAACTTTCTGGTAGGCAAGGAAATGAGCGATGAGTCCAAGCGGGTCGAATATTGTCATCAGAACGCGCAGTACTTCCCGCTTTGTGGGACGTCGGCCACCCTTGAGAAGTTTTCCATCATAGCGCTTCCAGCCGATCTTGAAGGTGAAAGCATCAGCGACTGTATTCCACCACATACCTAGGACCTTTTCGGTGGACATTTCTGTTGATAGGTCCAAATTTTTCTCCTCATTCGCGTTTAGCGTCTGCAGTGCCTGGACAACTCTTCTTGAATTACTGATCCAGTTGCGGATCTCGAAGCCGCCTTGTGCGTGGACGTATTGAACGTCCTTTGTTAATTGGATCGCTTCCTCTTCCGTTGGGACGCTTACTAGCATATCATCGACGTAGTGCGATTCTGTAATTGCTTCGTACGCTGCAGGAAATCTATTTTTGAACCGCTCAGCGTTGACATTCTTGACATATTGCGCACTGCTAGGAGAGCAGCACGCTCCAAACGTCATCACTGTCATCACATAGATCAACAGTTCACTGTTCCCCTCCGACCAGTAGAAACATTGATATTTCTGATCCTCGTGACGAATTTTCACCTGGTGGAACATTTCGCGGATGTCTCCCGTCACTGCAATTGGGTGCAATCTAAAACGTAGTAGAATGCCTAGAAGGGGGCTCAGCAGATCGGGGCCCTTCAAGAGGACCGAGTTTAAAGAGACTCCGTGCGCTTCGGCAGCTGCATCCCACACTATTCGTATTTTCCCAGGTTTATTTGGGTTGTAAACTGGGAAGACTGGCAAAAACCAAAAGTCACTGGATTGCTGCTTGATTTCATCCCCAGATAGTTTTCGGATATATCCCTTAGCAGTGTAATCAACTATCTTCTGCTGCAAGATTTTCGCGAGATCGGAATCCTTTGCCATGCGTTTTTCCAGACATCGGTGACGACGTAAAGCCATAGGCCGGCTGTCAGGCAGACGGACGTTGTCATAGCGCCAAAGTAAACCGGTCTCATAACGATAACCTGATAAGTGTGTAAGAGATTTCATCAGTGTCGCGGCTCTTTCATCTTCGCTAGATAGACGCAACTTCAATGAACTGTAGACTCCAAGGCTATCGATAGAAAAATAATCCTTCATCGCTTGGTGTAGATCATCGCTGGACCGCTCGTTCAACGAGCATATATGGAAACTGTAGTGGAACATATTTAACACATTTCCGGATCCCAGATTCCCACAAATTGTCCAGCCTAGACGTGTCTTAGTGGCGATAGGTTCTCCGAATTCTCCTTCTCGGCTCTTGAGGGTTAAACCAAGCTGCGCATGCTTTGTGCCAATCAGAATGCGGGGACGGGCGTCGTGGTATGACGCGATAGGTAATCCTTCCAGATAGCGGTATGATCCTTTCAACTCGTCGAAGTCTAGGGTCTGTCGTGGTAGCAGCAATTCTTTGACAGTTTGCACATCTTCTAGAGTGAACTTTTCTGCGTTTTCATAACGTCCGGCGACTTGTAGACGAACGATACAGGAGTTCTTCTCGCAACGCTCCGTGCCTCCCGTCCAACGAAGACAAATTGGACTAGGGGTACCATCTAGTTGAAGCTCATTGGCTAAATCTTGGTCTAGCAGGGTTGCACCTGAGCCTTCGTCGAGGAAAGCGAATGTGTGAATCGTTTTTCCTGGACCTGATAAAACTACTGGCAGGTAGCGAAATAGAACAGTGCTTGAAAATGTCTGGTGTGTGTTGCAGTCAAGTTCTCCACCACTCTTCACAGGATGCGGCTTTGGATCTTCGTCCACTGGCACGGTATTTCGCCGTTGGTCTTTTTGTTCGTTATGTAGCAGCTCGTGGTGTCTAAAAGAGCATCCGTTTTTGCCACACGGTTTTGCCTTGCAGGATCCTTTGTGTTTGCGAAGACACGTTCGACAAAACCCGAACTCTCGGACAACCGCCCACTTAGAATCCCTTGAAAGTTCTTGGAATCGCTTGCAACTATCCATGGATTTGCAAGCCCCTTTACACACCGGACAGGTTTCCTTTTCCGGCACTGCTGCCATAAATTCCGCAGATTTTGAAGGTTTGATGTTTATGTCGGACTTCACGGGTGTTTCAGAATGGGCGTTGAGATACGCTCCGCCTTTTTCTTTCCGACGGACATCGTTCCGCATTGACTTCGTCTGCAATGGTTCAATCGGGAACATTACCGAGCTAGCTGCTTCGGCTATCGAATAGATCCACTGACTGAAGGTCGCCAGGTTGGCCGTAAGCTGTGTCTTCCGATGCTGTGCCCAGTTCAGCTTGATTGATGGCGGAAGCTTGCCAACGAGTTGATGAAGGAGAGTCACGTTGTACATGTATTCATCTAGACCGCATGACTCGACCGTAGCACAGAAATTCTGAACAGTCACTGCGAAATCCACCAAAGTGTCAAAGCGATCTTCCCGAATTGCTGGTAAGGCGCTGATTTTGCCAATTAATGAGTGCACGATGATTTCCGGTTGGCCATACAGCATTTTTAGGGTGTTCATTATTCCCTGGACGTTACCCGGATGCATCAGTCGACATTTTACCGCTTCGTAGGCTTTTGCTTTCAAGCTTCTTTGCAGACGCACAAGATTTTCCTCCTCCGTAAATCCACACATAGCGGTTGTGCTATTAAACATGGATAGGAAAATCGGAAAATCCAGGCTGCCGGAAAATGTAGGCAAGTCTTTGGAAACTGCTTGTCTTGCTGCAATTTGGGAACGCGAAAGCTGGAATGGATCAAAATCTTCTGGTAGTTCAGTTCGCACAAGATTGTGTCGGCTAGGTGCACCACCACTATGTGGCTCTAGCATAGTCGAATTTATCAGAGAACGGGTTGCTTGGATCGGTACCGAGGGGATTCGTGTTGATTGCGGTTGAAGATTGGGATTGAAATATTTTGACATTCTGAGAGCGGTCTGTTGATGCTGTCCAAACTGCTGCTGCGCTGGTAACTTATCATTTCGATCTTGCTCCTGCTGCGCTGGTTGTTCATGGGACTGATGCACTACTTCCGAATGACATCCTTTCTCAACCCATTTCTCCACACGCCTGTGAGAGTATTCGCTACTGGAACATCGAGTTGATCCTCTTTCGCTCGCTAGTTCTTCAAGGATTCTGTACTTCCTATCCAGGAACGCTCTATGCTTTTCCGCTTCTTGCTGATCAGCCGATCGTCGTCGTTCTGCTTGTTGTTCTTCGAAGGCCATTTCTTCTTTCAACCGCTGTAGCTGCAATTTGGCACGGTTTCGAGCGGACCTCTGCGAAGACGTATATGAGAACTCCGATGTTGCTTCGTCCACCCGTATGATAGGTAATTCATTCGATGATGGGACGAATAGCTTCTTTCCGGATGGCTTTGTCTTCGTCGGCGCTCCTAGTTCCTGTCGGCTTGAAGAGTTCGTTGGGTTTTTAACCTGAAGTGAAGCGGAATCTGATCGATTTGGTTGCTCCGGATTAACACTGGATGGAACCGCTGTAAGAACAGATGAAATATTCAGCGGTGCACTATGTTTCGGCGAGCGCTCTTTGTTGACATCTGTGTTTAGCGTTGGATTCTTATCCGATGTTGACGTAGCTCGCTGGTTCCATGTTGCTGTTTTGCAATTCGCACAACTCCAGCTCTGATCGGCAACATCATTTGTAACTCCAACGCAATCGTAGTGATGCCATCCGTCGCACTTGTCGCATTGCACCATGTACTCGCTATCGGGTCCTCTACAGCTCTTGCATGTGAATCCATCGACGGTCTTCTCCGTTTCATCCACCACTACCACACCACTTCCAGCACCACCGGCAACATCACTAACGACTTCACCATCTTTAGCTTTTTGAATTTTGCCACACGCCTTAAGGAGTGTATCGAAAAGTAGTTATAAACTTCCAAATAATAAAATAGGCATGAAAACATGGTTAAAATTAACATACTATTTCAGTTTATTATAGCTTAACATGTTTACAAAAGATCCAAACGGAAAAACTAGTCATCATGTTCATTTCTGTAGAATGCCCGTACCTTTGATTTGACACCTGCCATCAAATTCTGCACAGTGACCTTTGTGCACTTCCTGGATTCCGCTGCCCAATTTTTCTTAAAATCGGTCATGTTTTGGGGCACTGTACCATCCTTCTTAAATATACGCTTGACTATTGCCCAATAGCGTTCGATCGGTCGCAACTGGGGACAATTTGGTGGGTTGATGTCTTTTTCTACGAACTTGATGTTATTCTCCGTCAGCCACTGTAGAGTGTATTTGGCGTAATGTGCCGATGCCAAATCTGGCCAGAAGAGAGGAGGGGACTGGTGCTTTCTATACAATGGTAGCAACCTGTTCTTCAAACATTCCTTTTGATAAATCTCAGCATTTATAGTTCCTTTTGTATAGAAAATTGAAGAACGCAAGCCACATGTGCAAATAGCTTGCCAAATGAGCACCTTCTGACCGAATTTCTCCATCGCAACAGTCGTATCTGCGGTTGGCACACGTTCCCCAACAGATTTAGTATAAAACTGCGGCCCCGGTAGCGTTCTTGAATCTTCTTTAGCGTATGTTTCGTCATCCATCAAAATGCACTGGTCGACATTGTCCAAAATGCAGCTGTACAGCTTTCGAGCCCTGGTTTTGGCACGAGACTTTTGCTCCGGAGTTTGTTTGGGCACTTTCTGCTTTTTGTACGTCTTCAAGTCATTCCTGCGCTTGATTCGTTGAATCATTCCGATGCTGGTCCTGGACTTCTTGGCTAGATCGCGAGTAGAGGCAGATTTGTTCCGTTGAATATAATCCACAACTTTTTGGTCCAAATCGGGGTTGCTGGAGCCGGGTTTCCGGCCACTTCTTGGTAAATCCTTGAGGGAGCACTCCTTACCAAACTTTTCGATGATGCGTTTTACACTTGCCGGGTGAACATTTACTCTTTTCGCAATCTGGTTGTAAGTAACACCCTTTTCGGTGCACCAAGTGTGCAGAATTTTCTTTTTAGTCTCAAATTCAATTCGCGACATTTTGAATACAACTTTATCAACGGAAATGAATGAACCGAATAATCATTTTTGACATGTAAACAAAGCAAATGGCGCTTACACGCTAAAAATATATACAGTAGTTTATGCGTAATAACGCATCGAATGTTTATAACTACTTTTCGATACACTCCTTACTAACTTTACCGTCGGACTTCGGACCACGACTTGACATACTCGCGATGATTCGTAATAAACGAAAATTATATTATTGTTGGATTTGATCCAACGGGAGTTTTCCGAAATTATTATCCTCTACCGCCGAATGAAAGACGACGCACGATCCAGTTTTTGTTGAATCGAAAAAGAGAGAGAATATAATTTTCCTGAAATGTACATGTTTATCTTATTAATATCCTATCACATACTAGACCCCCGAGGGTTAACTTTGTCTATTTATCGAATAGATATCGTTCATTGAGCAAATCATAGCGTGAATTGGTGTTCAATGTCATGGAAATATTTATATAGGTTATGCACTTACGTTTAGTTCCCTTTTTGTGTTGTTTCGTACAATTATGAGCAATGGAGAGATTGGTGGCAAGTCCTAACAGTAATAGTTATAATATATAATTAATAATAGTTCATAAGAGTTTTAATCGGGCATAATGGATATTATTTTATTTTAGTTTTGTTGGCTTACCGATTTTGGTGAAGAAAGGTGATTGTGGAAGCTGACGAAGGCTCAATTAACGACGATATCAGTCTTAACTATCTAGCACGTAAGAACAAATTTTTGAATAAGAATTGTACTATTTACTTGTAAATAGACTCACCAATTTAGAATGTTATAAGATACAGGTTTAGATTAGATGAATTAGATTTAAGTTTAGATTGTAACAACAACGCTCTTTTGTTCACAATTTTATAACCATTGTTCTTTTCCACTCACCCGATGACAAGTCCGAAATCTGTAACTCACGTTATCCGTCATATCATTGTTGCGATGTAGAGACCACGGTTGTAGACGCGCGCGCTGGCCTAATGGGGTAGGCCAACACCGATTGTTGGTGATAATGAAAATTTCCGTACTTTATTTGAAAAAAGTGCAGAAATGGGACTAAATCAGGTAAATTGTGTAAAAAATCAAAATAACTGCTATTTGGATTTATTGTTCACAAATATGAGCGATGATTTTTGCGTAATTGAATCACCCACTCCACTTTGGAAGAATGAGGTGTTCCACACTGCAATCGAATACTCTATATTGGATAATAGTTGGATAATAGTTTGGCGGAGTCATACTTCGATTTTAGCAAACCAAACTACGAATTAATTAAGCAAGAATTGAATTGCATTGACTGGCAAAACTTATTACGTCAACATGACCTGCATCAAGCTGTGGATGCATTCTATAGTATTATATATGACATTTTAGAACATACAGTACCAAAGAAGCAAAGAAAGAAACTAAATTCCAAGATACCAGCTTGGTATAATAGACAGGTTATAAATCTGAAAAATAGAAAGCAAAAAGCTCATAAAGCATTTAAACGGAATGAGACCAACGAAAATCTGTCAACGTATCTTTCAATATGCGAACAACTGAACCTAGAAATGAAACATGCATATATAGAATACAACACACATGTAGAAAGTAACATCAAATCAGATCCTAAATCTTTTTTTAAGTTTGCTAAAGAGAAACAAAAAGCTAAAAACTTTCCTTCAACCATGCATCTAGATAACAGGACCGGTAGCACGCCAAATGAAAATAGTAATTTATTCGCCGATTTTTTTCAAAACGTGTATACATCTCATAACGAATCGGAACGAGATTATCAATATTTTTCATACCTTCCTGATCCAATGAAGGACATAACAGTAAACAATGTATCGCTGCCGGACATATTACGAGGTCTACAAAACTTGGATGCTTCAAAGGGGGCTGGGCCTGATGGCTTGCCACCCATATTTCTCAAATCTCTTTCCAACGAGTTAGTTAAACCGTTGTTTTGGCTATTCAACACATCATTAGACTCTTGCTCTCTGCCTTCTATTTGGAAAGAATCCTTTCTCATCCCAATATTCAAAAGCGGTAGAAAATCTGATATAAACAATTATCGTGGTATTGCTATATTGTCTTGTATTCCTAAGCTATTTGAATCCTTAATTAATGACAACATATTCTCACAGGTTAAGACCTTAATAACTACCAAGCAACACGGTTTTGTAAAAGGACGATCAACAACTACTAATTTGATACAATTTGTAACATTTTCATTAAACGTAATAGATAAAGGAAATTTTGTAGAAGCACTTTATACTGATTTTAGTAAAGCATTTGATAGAGTTGATATACCACTGTTGCTTTTTAAATTATCCAGGCTGGGTTTTAATCCTAGGTTATTGGAATGGATCAAGTCATACTTGTCAAAAAGAACACAGAGAGTAAGGTTTGAGGGAAGTTTGTCTAAAATAGTTAACGTAACATCTGGAGTGCCACAAGGGTCTCATTTGGGTCCACTTCTGTTTATCTTATTTGTCAACGATGTGGAGCTCATTTTGAAACTCCTTCATGTTTCTATATATGCAGACGACATGAAACTTTTCATGGAAATCAGTGACACAACCGATCTCGAAATTTTCCAACTTGAAACTGACAACTTCCACAACTGGTGTAAGAAAAGTTTGCTAGAACTTAATGTTAAAAAATGTAATTCCATATCATTTACAAGAAAGCAAACCACAATTCAAAAAACATTTAGTCTAGGACAGAAAACTATTGAAAGACGCAACCAGGTGAGAGACTTAGGTGTAATACTCGATTCTAAGCTAACTTTTGTTGATCATTATAATAGCATTATCTACAGATCTAGCAACATGCTTGGGTTTATCAAAGATTCAGTTTCCACTTCAACGATCCTTATACGATAAAAACACTCTATGTAACGTTTGTGAGACCCCTACTTGAATACTGTAGTATTGTTTGGGCACCATATCAAGATACGCATAATAATAGAATTGAATCAGTCCAAAAACAATTTGTCCTATTTGCTCAACGAAAATTAGGTTGGACTACCTTTCCGCTTCCATCCTATGACTCACGATGCATGTTGATTAACCTAGAGAGATTAGAAAAGCGGAGAGAATTTGCGATGGTTGCTTTTATAAATGATGTAATTGCACAAAGAGTTAATGCCCCTGAAATAATGGAAAAAATAAATTTTTATGTCCCTATTCGTCCGCTTAGAATCAGAAACTTGTTTTATATTAGCAATCAACGGACAAACTATGCCAAAAATGCACCTTTGAATAAAATGTTGTCTTGCTACAATGCAAATTGTGAATCAATAGATATAACAATGAACAAAAAAACTCTCAGGCAAAAATTCTTTTAAAGGTTAGTTAGGTATTGATCATTAAGTTAAGCTAAGTATTTTACGTATATGTAATGGTCTACTACAGATTGACGACAAATAAATATAAAATATAATATAATAATAGTTGTGTAGCATAGCTGCACCGGCTACCAACAAATTGGTAGATTTAGATTGCGCTGCAGGCTGTTGCTAGAGAGCTGATGGCTAGGCAACCGTTGTTAGGCTGCTATTGATTATGCAGTGGTCGGCAAAGCAGTCGGTGGGCAGTGATTTATTAGTAGCCTGCGGGTTCAACCACTAGTAGCAATATAAGGAATGCTTATGCGCATGCGCGCGAGCGCTCGCGTGTGTGTGTGTGTGTGTGTGTGTGTGTGTGTGTGTGTGTGTGTGTGTGTGTGTGTGTGTGTGTGGGCGCTACGTGCAACGGCTGAAATAGCCTGCTTCTTCAAAACACCGAGATGGTTTTAATTCAAATGCGGACGATTTCAAATCCGTCCTTTTCAGGACGACCACCATTATTTTAAGAGAGTTTGTTTGATTTGAATTTATCTTACATTGCTGTTCAAGTTCTTAGCAAATAACTGACAGCGATGGTTAAAACAATTCAAGTTTTCTATTCGTTGCACACCTGAGCATTATGAACATTTTTGTAATGGCTGCCAATTGAAACAGCGGACGCTAATAATTCGATCAATTCTTGATTGATTTATTTTTGAGATTAACAATGTTGCAATGTTCCGCTACGAATCTAAAGAAACTAATCAAACGGTGTAACGTAGTCTACGTCAACCGCTCGTGTGTTATACACAACCCCAATGATTTTTTTATAGGGGCGTACATTATGGTGTCCGTACACATTATGATAGCATTCTGTGCATCCGTTCTTGGGAACTCCCTGCCTTTTCGATTGATGGGTGTAGCACGGAAAGTGTCCTGTTGCATGTTTCTCATACCACTGCCATCACTACGGCAATTGAGGACATGAGTCAATCGATATTTACAGCGATCCATCATCAACTTATCAGGCTGGCACTGACTGAGGAGGATTTGACTATTTACCGTGGCTTAGTGGCGAGTGAGCTTGAGCATCAACCCGGATTGCTTGATTCTTGCGGCTTACGTTGTAGGTCAGAGGATGTCCCGTCGTATTTGGTTCGTCTAAGGGCGGGTATCAAGATGCTGGATTGGCTGCTGTGACCCTTACGGCGTCTCTTCTCGATTGTGATATATGTCCACAGTGCTACGAAAAATACGCTTCGGTACGAACCAACTGACCTAGTTGGTGTTGTATCCGTTCATATTTTTGGAAATTCGTGATTAGGGCTACTAGTGTGATTTCGTTATATCACCTTCGACCGGCTTTGGCTAACCCGATGCGCCGCAAGGCTGTTCCAGATCGTCTATCGATTGCTTCCAAAGTATTACGTAGTAAACATACAGAATTTCAGGACTCTGTTCATCTCAAAGTGGTTGTGGATTCTGGAAGCAGGTTACGGTTGGCATCTCTTAACGTTTACGGTTGTCGTGTGAAGCAGAAACAGGAATCGATCCATGAATACTTACTATCCCAGAATGTCCGCATCGCTGGTCTTCAAGAGGTGAATCTTGACTGTCTTCAACCTACACATACCTACACATTATCGGTGGTATATGGAAGCAGTATCTAGTAGTCGGAAACGGGGTCTTGCGATTTTGGTACGACGTGGTTTGAACACTCAAATACAAGCAAGCAAGAATTATGGTTCCAGTATTCAGTATGTTGAGCTGAAGTATCAGGTTTTGTTATTGATAGATAGGGTATTCCGTAAGGTTTTATTTATGTTTGTTTTGTTACAGGTTGGAGACAATTTCCATTCTCTTCAAGTGGTCAATGTTCACGGTCCAAACCAGGGTTCAGACCGCTTTTTCACTGATCTTGGTAAGTTGATATCATGTGCCATTGATACACGTCGAATGATTATTGTGGGAGATTTCAACTGTCCTTTGAGTGCCTGAGGTCACACTGCGTCGGAATCAGCGCTCATTGAAAAATATGCTGGCTACGATTGCTTTAATAAAAACGGAGTGCAGATAAAACTGTTTCTAGATCGGTATTCTTTTGCTGTCATGAATACGCAGTCTATTTCAAATGCCAGTTTTATATGGACACGGTCCAATGGCTGTGCAAAGAGTCAAGTGGATCACCTGTTAACACACCTCAACTCAGAATCGTTCATAAAGCACCTGCAATGCAAAATTCCTCGATCTGTGTCCACGAACCATAAGGTACTAATATGTAATTTAACCGAGAGTCGCTCCGTTCGTTGTGTTGATCCACCTGTGGAAGATCGTATTGGTCAACCTATCGTTCGATAAGATCCAGCGCCAATGAAGAATGAAATGATTCGCTCTAAGTACAGGGTAGCGTTGGACATATATGACTATGGTATCGATCCATCGAACCCTGTTGAAGAATATTCCAGGAGACTCTGTCAGAAGTTATATCATTCCGCTGACCTGGTTTTTAAGAAACCCACGAACTTCATCCCTAACAGAGAATGTCAGAGGGCTTTATTTCAGGTCAAGAAGATGTCTTTCTGGGCTCATCCTAAGTGGACCTACAAGCTAAGAGAGGCCAAACAAGAACTCCGAAAGCAGCAGCGTGATTGGGAGCAGCATCAGATTGCGGAATTCTTCAGAGATCTTCATCAGTATCCAGTCGGTGAGCGAATAACGCAAACTTTCCGTTATCTGAAGCGGTATAAGAGGAGGACAGTAACTAACAAACAGACAACTATCCACTTAGATGATTGGCTATTGGTGGACGATGGTCTTATGCAGATACCGGGTTTGCTACCTGGAGTTGGTGAAAAGACTTTTTCCGGTTCTACCCTTGCAGAAATGGAGTCCATTGTACATCGGATGGAAAATGGGAAGGCTCTTGGAGTCGATGGTTTGTATATTGAATTTTTCAAGCACAACAATGATCAGACTATCCGAGAGCTGCACCAATTACTTTTGAAGATTTGGGATCAAAACAAATTGACTGAAGAATGGAAACAAGTAATAGTAGTTCCAATACCAACAGTTAAAGATCCTAAATCAGTAAATGAGTATCGACGAATCTGGCATCAGGCAGCTTTTCTCCATGGACGGTCTACTACTGATCACCTGTTTGTACTTCAAAGGGTTATGCAGGAATATTGGAATGAAGGGAGGCCGTTGATGACAAATGTCTTTGGACATAGAGAGAGCGTTCGACTATGTTTCGTTGGAATCGTTGCCTGATATTTTTACAGGGTAGGTATGACCCATAGCTGTTGTTCCTTCTCCTTTCCCCCTCTCTTTTTCTCCTTATCCCCTAACTCTTCTTTTTCACCTTTGCTCTCTTTTAGTATACTTTCCTTCTTTCCTTCCTAACCCCCTTTATAGATAATTGTTTTATTTCCTCTTCTAATTTTTATTCTTGTTTCCCCTCCCCCTTTTTTCCATAATTAACGAGTTTTTCTTGATGTTATTCTTTTTATGTGTGACACGATACGGCGATATCGGCGATTACATACGACGAGTAGAAGAACTGGGCCTTAGATTGGGAGTAATTTCATAAGAAATTGCTCGACATCTACGATAAGAATGAGTCAGATTCGAGTGACTGGGGTAAGTTGCTTTTCTCCCTCTCTTATTTACAGAGTCTGTTCATGATGTATCATGAGTATAGTCTCTTTACATCTCGTTCCAATCTCATGCAATGTAGAAGTTGTTGAAGGTAAATTGAAATAGAATACGTTTTACACCGCAGTGCAATGAGCAAATAGTTAAGGCCTATAATACTTTTACCCCTTGATTTTTTCTTTATTGACAGAATCATATTTACTAATCACAATATAACTGGAACACCACAAACATCATGACGATGCATATACATAGGTATACATTGCAAGTTCCCTTTTCCCTTTTCCCACATTTGGAAAAGCTCTCTAAATCAGAAGAACAACTATACTTGTTTCTGTTCCCCTTCATTTTCTTTTCCCTTTTATTTTATTTATTTATTTATTATTTTTTTCTTTTGACTAAGCTAGAGCTGCCTAATATCATTTTTTTAATCTGTGAAATTATCATTTATTTAAGTTTTTAATTGGTTGATTTATATCAATTAATTTACAACTTAATTAGGTAAGGGAGTTCCTGATTCGTTTATTAATCGAATTCTTGAATGTTTAAGGGGTAAGATGGTGCAAGTACTTTGGCAAGAGCAGATGGCACGACCGGCGGAACGAAAAAGAGGAATCAAGCAGGATTGTCCTTTATCCCCTTTTACCTTTAATCTAATTTAGGGGTCCGTCCTAGAGTCGGTATAGCGCGAGGTAGAACAGCTTAGGCTGAATCAAGAAAATCGTCTAACATTACCAATGGTTCTTGCGTTCACCGACGATCTGATCATAATCGCTGAAAGCATTGAGTATGCTGAACTTATTTTGATAAAGTTAACTGAGTATCTCTCTTACGTTGGACTAAAGCTGAATGAAGACAAATGTAAGGTGTTGATTCGCGAACCATATGCCGAGGCAGTTCCTGAGGTTGTTGTCTGTGTCAAGAAGTATAGAACAACTAAGCCTCTCCGTTATCTGGGAGTGTACCTAACAGCCAGGCTGGAGCGTTCAAAGACTGTGTGAAATAGGTGTCGGAACAGCGTTAAGGTGTCCAGGGTGGTAATGGAGTTTTTGAAAAATTATAAACCTGCTTGGCACTTGAGAAGAGTTATTTATGAAGCCGTTATCGCTACCGCTATGTTGTACGGCACGCAGGTCACCGCTTTACCAAGTATAGTAGGAAGTCACTAAGAGGCTACGAACGGCAGATTGTGCGAGGTATGGCAAAATTGTGTCGAGGGGAAGGGAGCGTATCTCTGAGACAGTAAACATGTTGTTGCAGAAACGTCGAATAACGAAGAAAGTTCGGATGTATCAGATGAGATATTGGAGTCATGTACGTTGACGTGCTACTTCACATCCTACACGGGCAGCTGCATGGTTAAAAGCAACTAGGCTTCGACCCTGAAGCCCTAGTTTCACATGGTGGGGCTGCATAACTCAGAATATGACACGATACGGCGATATCGGCGATTACATACGACGAGTAGAAGAACTGGGCCTTAGATTGGGAGTAATTTCATGAGAAATTGCTCGACATCTACGATAAGAATGAGTCAGATTCGAGTGACTGGGGTAAGTTGCTTTTCTCCTCTCTTATTTACAGAGTCTGTTCATGATGTATCATGAGTATAGACTCTTTACATCTCGTTCCAATCTCATGCAATGTAGAAGTTGTTGAAGGTAAATTGAAATAGAATACGTTTTACACCGCAGTGCAATGAGCAAATAGTTAAGGCCTATAATACTTTTACCCCTTGATTTTTTTCTTTATTGACAGAATCATATTTACTAATCACAATATAACTGGAACACCACAAACATCATGACGATGCATATACATAGGTATATATTGCAAGTTTCACGAATTCCTAGACATTTGTGTAGATTGTGCTTGCAGTGTATTTTTTTCGCACTCAGCTTTTCCCCAAAAAATTGCACTGACAGTTATGTTTGCATTTAGCGTGCATATGTATTTACATGACGTATATATGATTATTGTTTGTTTACATGTGATACCAGATAAATCAACAGAACAGCTCACAAAATGGTTTACGCGGCGTACGCGGGAAGCGACTCGAATGTGTTGGAGAATTTGTCAGGAAGCTCAGGATGTCTTTGCTGTGTTTTGTTGAACAAATGGAATGCAAGAGGTGTCCAGTACACAAGAAACCTTCAATCGTACAAAATTTTGGAGTGCTGCCGTACGTACGTAGCAAATTCGGAAGATGTAGAGCGTCATCCCGGATCGCAGTTCGTGTGGATATTAGATGGTGCCCGTATCCACTGCGACCCAATGATGATTTACTTTCTACGGTCACTGGGCATTTTAACAACCTTCCGGCCTCCTTATTGTCCGATTACATCCCACACTGCAGTTTAAGACGATGTCGTAAAACCTTGTTCCGAAAACAAATTTTCATCTGTCTTTAAATTAAATAATATTTCATAGTTTCATTCGGACCGGTAATTTCCACGCCACACATTTTTGAAATTTCTTTTCAGTCAGCCTTGACGGAGTCTCCTTCACTTAAATTTGTTCAGTAACCAAACTAACTTTTCTCTCTCGAGTCTGAAGATCGTCGACGAAAGTGAAGCGACAAACAAGCGCGATCTGCTTCAGATACTAAGGAATTGCAAAGGAAAAATCGAAAAGGTTTTTCGAGCCGACAAGTATAACAAACGCTTACGGGGATATTTGAACTAATACTAGCATCTGTACATGTACTACATACAGTTTTATTATTTATTAACAAATTACATTTTCAATATCTGATCAATCGCACGTAAAAGAGCAGACCATTGTCTTTGACGTGGAAGAAATTACTAGCTCAGCTGTTGATGCGATGATCCAAAGGTTCGTCGTGTCAGCCAACAAAATACATAAATGAGAATCATATCTTAGCACTATACGGCGGATAACAGTTTCTCCAAAACCGGTAATCATTAGATTGCCCTGCTGCCTTCGTTTAGTCACGTACTGAATCACCAGTCTGGTGGATTTCGATTCGGGGACAGTTTGCTGAAAACCAGTCCCGATTAATCATTATCCCAACTCATATCAGACAACACTTACCGATAGTTGGAATAACAGCTCACAATGCCAGTTATCGCTATGCTGAAGCAATTCAATCAGTACTGGTCTCGCCAGGGAACTCTACACTTGCTGCCGGCAATTTTTTCCGTATATAAATTCAGAACGGAAACATTTTAATGTTTTTCTGCAGCATACACGCCTGTTCCCGATGATTTTTTACCAGCTCGGCGCTCATCGTGTACACCATCTACCATTTACTTGGTCCACTTGAATGACTGGAACTGTACGGATTTGCTGTCGGAACGGTCGGAACCGAAAAATATCCACAAAAAATATACACAAACTTTCCACGGTACATTTGTTTATGATGTCGATTTTCTCGCTTTGACATTTCGCCGAGCAGTGTG
>JASCZW010016653.1:0-18345 GCA_034211315.2 Aedes japonicus | reverse complement strand
CTACGAAAACGACTTAATCCGTTGCTGAAGTCACGCAAGAAGCCACCAATTGTTTGGCCTGACTTGCCGTCATGCCACTACTTACTAAAAACAAGTGCTGGATTGGTATAAGGAAAATACGGTCAACTTCGTACTCAAGGGCATTTAACCTCCAAACACCCCAGAGTTGAGAACAATCGAAAAATATTGCGAATTACGCAGACATCCTAGGAAAACAACCCTAGTTTTAAATCCTAGTAATTCGATTTATTAGGATTTAAGTTCATCACAAACTTTGTTTATTCAATGGAGTGATAGTGGGCCTCTACAGAAAAATTTTCTTTAATGAGCTTAAAGCCTGTCCACGTTAAATCTCGGACGCTTTTCTTTCAGTGTAGATTTTAAATTATTTCACGGTTCGCTGAAACGTTCTACTTATATGACAGCTGAAACTCTCCACTTTATTTCGTGGTACAACATGTTCATGTTTCTGTTACATTCAGTAAAATGGTGTCGAATCAAGTGGAAGTGCGCAATCGCATTTTGTACGAACGGCAGAAAAATCCGAATTTATCGGAACGCGATCTTGCCATGAAACTAAAACTATCAAAAAGTACCGTGTTTGCAAATCATGTAATCAGCGCTTGTCTGTGGATCGGAAGCTTGGAAGTGGAACAATTCGAAAAGAATGCTCCCGACAAATGAACAAAAGGTTATAGCCATTATTGAGAAAAATACCAATCTTTCTGTGCGAAATGTGGCTAGCAAAGGTGGGGAAGTCAAATTCATACGTACAAAACGTGAAGTAGAGGCAAGGACTGAAATTGAAAAAGTTGCCCAACCGTGATGCCAAGCATACTTTCACTGCAAAAAGTCGTGCTAAGTAGCTTTACACCAATTTTTTGCAAACATTTTCTTGTATCATAATGGACAACGAAACATTTTAACGAAGATTTTAACAGCTTCCGTGTCTGGCTTTTTATACCGCAATGCAAAGGAACGCCGTTGCCGAGTATTTCCGGACAAAGGTTTCCAAAGTCCCGAAGAAGTAATTGATTTGTAAGGCCATGTACAAAGAAAGTCTGCAAAAGCGGTTGCTACCGTTTATCAGAAGCCACGACTCTCCAGCTCTTTTTTGGCCTGATTTGGCCTCTTGTCACTATTCGAAATTCATCCTGGAATAGTATTAGGTACAAGAGGTCAAATACGCGTCACAAACAGCCAATCCACCAAACTGTCCAGAACTTCGCCCAATGAAGAAATGTTGGGCTCTAGCTAAGCGGAAACTCTTCGAAACTAAGAAGAAAGCAAATGGTACCGATAATTTCAAGAGAGGATGGAGAACCTTATGGCGGGTGTACCACAGAAAGTTCGACAATTTTTCAGAAAGAAGGAGTAACATCTTATTCAACTGTTTCTAATGTGGATATAGCTCTATTCATGTGAAATAAACAATCGGTTTTGTTGAATTATGTGTACATATTTTTTTGCTACTACAATTTTGGTGTCCGAAATTTGACGTGGACAGGCTTTAATAAAACTTTTCATTATCAAAACACTTCCTTCTCAGCAAATTACCCGGCACGTCCCATACAACTCCTCACTCCCCGTCAAATAACTTCACACTCGTTTTTATTTTGAACAGCCCCTATCAATAACAATAACACTTCTGCCACCTCTTGTTTCCTCTCCGCCTTTCCACTTCGACTCGATAAGCGGCCTTATCTGTGGTAAAATAGTGTAATCTTCCGTTTTGCTGCTGCCTCTTTGCCCATCGCAGGTCTGATCTAGTAGTTCGGTGTGAATCATGTTTCCATCATCTTCAATATCTGAAAAGCGCCCCTCTCGGAAGATAATCTTTCCCACACAAACACTTCGACTGGAAACAAAAGCCTTTCCAAAAACGGATCTCTTGTGTTTGAACATTCCTACCTACACCTTCGAGGAGGTTCGAGAGGTAGCAGCTCGAAACACAGCACAGTAGTTGTTGTTGTTGCTTTTCCACTTGCGAAATGGAATGAAAATTTGTTTGTTAGTTATTCAAATTTCAGTCTCTGTTTGCGTTCACACTGACTGGAGGACAGAACACGAAAGGCAATTATGTAAATGATCTCTATCGGTAGATTTTTTTTCTTCCTTTTCAAAAACATTACGTCACACCATGTCGTTTTCAGGAGGTGCGAACATTCTATCCTCCCCATCTCAATTAGTGGTTCGATCTTAGTTGGCAGTGACTGCCGTGCTGGGAGCGACGCGTTACAAAAATAGTGCCAAGACCTTCGCATACTTCGATCGTGGAAAAAAAAAGTCGTCCGTGAAAAGTTTCCAACATTCACTTCGCGACGGGAGATTAATATTGTGACGGAAACGTGGCTCAAGTGGATCAAGTATCATCACATCGCGCGTCGACGGTTCTGGTTCCGAAGCGTAGAGAAATCGTAAAATCCGTGCTAATTTACTGCCTGTTTATGTTTTCCTGCTGCGAGCGTTGATTTAGAGAAAAAACGACGAAGTAGGCAAGATTTTCGCCATTGCAATCATTTATGAGCTGCTGAAAGTTTGTGCGTGCGGCGATCTTGCGTGGGAGGTTCAGTGTTTAGAGTGTCCATTTCAGGAGGATGTTTACGGTTGAACTCGGTTGGTAAATACAACATGGCTAAACGACGATCAGGTTTGGATGTAAGTTTATGGGTTTCTTTATAACACTTTTGCTTAGTGGGACTATTTTTCAAAACACATTTTCACGATCCATCAAAGGAAGGTGCTGAGTACATGGACCCATTTCGCGTGTAATTTGTTTGAACTGTTTTTTTCTCCATTCGTCTTTGCTCTCCATTTGAACTAAGCGCAATATCCGGTTGGCATTGAACTGGTCCCCGCCTGCCTCGATGTGTGTAATTTTCGACCTAATGCATTTGAATTTCGCAAATCGCTGTTCGCTAAATTTTCCTACCTTGAACTTTTTCGCATGGCTTCGTGTAACTTTGAATTTTTAATAATTGGTCAATAACAACAAATACAACAACAACAATGACCGAATGAACGCCACTTTCCCACCGATATTACGTAAGCGGGAGAAAATTGATGTTGTTGGTTCTCTTCGCCGTGGGTTCTTCAAACCCTTCGCGGGGATCATTCATCTCCGGGTAATATGTCCTCTCTACTGATACATGGTAAAATATCGATAAAACCATAAATTAGTGACCTACCGGTGTTGCGCGTCGCGTCAGCCCCTGAAAATTCAATCATTTGCATAATCACGTCTGGTCGCTGGACGGGCACTAATGATAGCCCCTTTTCCGGACCCCGATCGATCCACTCGGCATCTTCGTCTCCAGCTTCCACTGACACTGAAGTGAAGTATGGCGTAATGCATAATTACGAGATTTTTCGATTCACTCAATTAGGAGATATTGATCGTTGCGAGCGATTGGAAAAGGGCGGCTTCTAATATGCCGACTCCAAAAGGGCCTGACGTGTCTGATCGCCGATTGACCACTTCTAGGCATGGGCGGATGGCCGTAGACAAGTGAAGGGACTTATCTTCTATCTGACGCTTTGGTGCGCAGCTCACCGGTGGTGATTTCAGGGGGCCGTATATTGTTTCCGGTTTCGCTTTCATTCGAAAATGCGATGGCGATAATTTGATATTTTGACATTCGTTGTAAGGCAGCAAGTTGGGTAAGGAGGCATTGCTGAGTGAAAATTCAACTCAGTTGGCCAGGAGTTAAGATTGTGTTTGTGAGTATCAGAGTTTATTAGGTTTCTTGGAGTTTTGAGTATTTCTTGGATTACATTTGGTTGTTTCTTAAGGATTTTGCATGATCTGTGAACCATGCCTATTTACGTCTAGGGTTTGGTTGGCAGGAATCCAGCAAATTTATTTCAATGCGACTTTTACATAAATATTTATTCGAAAAACTGCAGAATCCTAGGAGCAGTTTCGTAAATTTATCATATCTTCCAAGAGTTTAAATATTGGCCAGCTAGTTGAGATTATTTTTCTGGAATTGGAAATGGTAGTGGGCCAAAGATTTCCGATTCTACCAATCGGTTCTTGCATGCAAATATTGCTTTTTGGCGATTGAGTAATTTTCAAAGCGCGAATCTTGCTTGTGATTCTGTTTTTGGATTTTTTAGCATTTTGGGCGTTCCTTCTATAATTGAGATTCGGTTTGTTCCTCCTTTTACATTAATTCTAACTAAATCCTATTTGTGATTCCAATTTAACATTTTCCGAATTTCACTGCAGGCTCTGAGCAAACACTACTTGTAAGGAAATCGATCTCAGATGTTCTTTAATCAAAATTCGCTGAGCATTATAAGAAACCATGCACTCATTACGAAACGGTCCATAGGAGGAGGGAGCGTCTGATATTTTCTTACGTGCCATGTAATATTGTTCAGATTTGTATGTAAAGACTGTCCACGTAAAATTTCGGACACCAAAATAATAGCAGCAAAACAAAATTTACACATAATTCAACAAAACCGATTGTTTATTTCACAATAATAGATTTATATCTACATTAGGAACAGTTGCGTAAGATGTTAATCGTTCTTTCTGTCAGGTTCCGTACGGTATCCTCAGATCCGCCCGCCGTGACGATTCTCCATCTTCTCTCGAAATCGTCGGTACCATTTGCCTTCTTCTTAGTTTCGATGAGTTTCCGCTTAACTAGAGCCCAGTACTTCTCTAGTGGGCGTAGTTCTGGACAGTTTGGTGGATTGGCTGTTTTTGGCAAGTATTTGATCTTTTGTACCTTACACCATTCCAGGAGGGATTTAGCACAGTGACAAGAGGCCAAATTAGGCCAAAATAGAGCTCCAGGAGAGTCGTGGCCTCTGAAAAGGGGCTATTCATAAACCACTTAGACTTTTCTTTGCGAAAGGGGGGGGTTGGTTGACCAAAGTTTACGCTCCAAACAAAGATTTAAAAAATTGAATTGTATGAAGAAAAAGTCTACAAGGGGAGAGGGGGGGTCTGCGATTTCCAAAAATGAGTCTACGTAGTTTATGCACAGGCCCTAAACGCTAACAACCGCTTTTGCAGACCATCTTTCTCAAACACATCCTTATTGATAGTGCCGGTAGAGACGAAACTTTTAGAATTTCGACCACAACTAAATATGGCCTGCCAAATTGAATACTTTTTCAGGAATTTCATCACCTCTTTTGTCTGAAAATGCTCGGCAACGGTATTCCTATGTATTGCTGTGTAAAAAGCCAGACCCGAAAGTTGTTTAAAGATTTGGAGTGCGTATGTTTCGTCAATCATTATGATATGAAAATCGGTGTAAAGCTACTTAGCACGACTGTTTGCATTGAAATTTTGCTTCTCATCACGGTTAGGCATCTCTTTCACTGTGTGTGGCTTCAGTCCTTGCCTCGGCTTTACTTTTTGTACGCATGATTTTGACTTCCCAACTTTGCGAGCCACATTTCGCACAGAAAGATTGGGATTTTCGCAGTAATGGCTACCATTTTCTTGTCCATTTGTCCCATACTTTTCGATTTGTTCTTCTTCCAACCTTCCGAACCACAGTCAAGCGCTGGTCAAATGATGTGCAAACACAAAACACGGTACTTTTCGGTAGTTTTAGTTTCTCGACAAAATCACATACCGATAAATTCGGATTTTGCTGCCGCTCGTACAAAATGCGTTTGCGCACATCCACTTGATTCGACGCCATTTAACTAAACGTAAAAGGAATGTTAACCACGAAACCATGTTGTACCACGAAATAAAGTGGACAGTTTGAGCTGTCATATAATTGAAATGTTTCAGCGTTCCATGAAATAATTCAAAATCTACCTGAAAATCTTCTAAATCTATCTGAATGAAAAGTGTCTGAAACTTAACGTGGACAGGCTTAATTAAAAAAATCACGAAGGTATGGAGGTAAGACATCTGTTAAACCGTTTACTCTATTAGTTCTTTGCCTCTAAGCAAGGGTTTTTCAGTATTCTGAACAAATTTCACACAAAATTCCGACTGTACGACATAAGATTGAAAGAGAATAGGTCGAATATGACAAAACGTTGAATGACGTTGAATCTGACAAATCTACTTTATCGACTCTGAATGTATCAAGTGTTATGAATCGAATCTAGTGTAGATATAAAGATCTGCGTCAGTTCTTGGCGTACCAACTTACTAGTCTATTTTTAGTCTTGATTCTTGATGAATTCTTGATAAATGAGGTTGATTACACAACTTTAGATTAGAGGCAAAACAACACCTCCAACCTTCTCACCTCGCATCTACCACTTCAATAATGAAATCCTGAATAAGTGTCATAAATTCATGAAAACAGAAACGCGTCGCGTTTTGTTAGTGTAGTGTAACTCTTACGTCAGCATAGAAATCATAACAATAACTTCTATTGCAGATCTAGCAACCCATTTTAGAATGTCTGAAGAGCCACGCCCATTCCCAGTTTACTTTCAATAAGCTCCGTATGTAAATATTAAAGAAATCATTTGGATAAGGATACTACAACACGTCAGGCACGTATTTAGTATTATTTAAAAAAAGGTGTTTGTGATATTTTTAATCAGATTGATCTCACCATAGGTCGCCTCTGAAATATCACAAGCTTGTTCAGCCGTGTTTCTTAAATTCTAAGCACTTGCGACCAAACAAATGTAATCTGTAAATAAATTGAATGTTGCTAAACCGCCCGGTGCACCTGAAATTATGTGCAGGCCTCGTGAATGCGCGCAAACACAGCAAATAGCTGTTTTCTTCATTGCGCTAGTCAACTTTTTATTATAAACTCTTTTTTCACCCATTAATCAAATTCCTCCGCTTCGAGGCAATTTTTGTCGAACTTCATCCGGTAGTTTTCTTTCAAGTAGAACGGTAATTGTGATCATTAATTCACTCGCGACAAAACGAAACGACGATCTTCCTTTCTCTATTTTTTCAGATTCGTAAATCATTGCATTCCCGATCAAAAATCGATCGGGAATGTACTGATTTTCCCACAACTGTGAGCAATTTGGCACACTTCCAATAGCAATTTCAACCAAAAACTTGATTATTACTCAATTTTCATCTATGACAGGAGAGAAGAAGCAACCGTTAAGAGGTTCTACCAGAATGAGTTTATGTTTATTGAATCTGAATTAAATTAAAACTATATATTAATTTCAGTCGTCATTTCGAGAGAAAAAACTGTACTTAAATAAAGTGAAAACAATTGAAGTGATATCTAAGGTTGATTCACTGAAAGCCGATTGTTCTAATTGGAAAATCTTATACAGAAAGATTTAGTTTATCATTTGAAAAACCAATATCTGGAAATAAATCGATTATATCTATATAAATATAAACAAATAATTTCTGTCTGTCTGTCTGAATCTTATAGATTCGGAAACTACTGAACCGATCGGCGTGAAATTATGTATGAAGGGGATTTTAGGGTGTGGAAGGTTCTGATGATAGTTAGAGTCCCTCCCTTCTCTGGAAGAGAGGGCTCTCATACAAATGAAACAAAAATGTCTACATAACTTGAGAACTCTCCTAGAAGAGGAGGCTCTTATACAAATAAAACCGAAATTGCTCCATTACTCGAGAATTAATAAAGCAAATTCAACCAAATTTGGCATGTAGGGATTTTTGAGACAAGTAATGTTTGTAGTGTGGTTCGAGACCGCTCCTCTCTCTGGAAGGAGGAGGGGTCTCGTACAAATGAAACACAAATTTAAACCAAACATGTGAATTATCCCTACTTTTATGAAAACATGAATGCTGGGGTATTAGGGGGGGCTCTCATACAAATGAAACACAAATTTCTGCATAACTCGAGAACTCTCCTAGAAGAGGAGCCTCTTATACAAATAAAACCAAAATTGCTGCATTACTCGAGAATTAATAAATCAAATTCAACCAAATTTGGCATGTAGGGATTTTTCGAGACTAGAAATGTTTCTATGGTGGCTATCAAAACGGGATGGCTCCTATTAAAATAAAGCAGAAAATGTTTGCATAACTCAAGCACCAATCAAGCAAATGGAACCAAATTTGGCATGTGGAGGTTTTTGAAGGCACAAAATGTTTCTAGGGTGGTTTGAGAAGCCTTCTCTTTTTTGAAAGAGGCGTATACAAATGAATCACAAATTTCAACAAATCATGAGACCAATCTAGACACTGTCTGTATCTGTCAAAGATAAGCAAAGGTAGTTGGAATTAAATGGAGAATACTAATTTTTTCTAACTTCTAGTTACAACCATGAGAATTATCCCTACTGTTATGAGTTTTTTTTTTTTTTTTTTATGGCCGGAGAATGTTCTTATGATGGCTCGAAACTCCATTCCCCGTCTGAAAAAAGGGCTCCCATATAGATGAATAAAAAAAAATCTGCATAATTTGATAACTAATCGAGCAAATAGAACCAAAGGTGGAGGTTTTTGAAGGCAAGAATTGATTTAACGGTTCTTCGAGACCCCACTCTCCGAAAAGAATTAATCAGAAATTTTAAACCAACATGATAATTATCCAGGCAACTAAAACACATAATGTGTATTACTCGGGTATGTAACATGTTCAGATTTGAACCCCTTCTTAGGCAAGAATGGGGGATGTTTGAGTTACTCTCAGTGCTACATTATGCAGAAGAAGTTAATCTAAGGTTATGCAAGAGAAAATTACGTTCAAACTGACAGAATACGGCGTAGTTTGAAGAATGTTTTGTACATGCTCGTTCAGATCTACTCTAAATATTTCCACTCAGTTTCGTATTGCCATGGTAAATGCCAAAAACTGAGTAACTTGAAATAAGAAAACTGAGTAAGTGCTACTCTGAGTATGCGCTATACTTATTACAATAGAGTAATTAAGCTGCCAAGAGCAAAAACGTGGTTCAGTCCAAGGTTTAGTCGATACATTGGATATTGATTCAGAAACGGTTCGGAAGTTGTAAGGTACACAGATAAAAAGAACATTGAATTTTCTGCATTATCTAATGCACATAAAGGGAATTCTAGATTTGGCAGAAAATTATAGGAAATTTCATGTACATTTAAGCCAGACAACGCTTGAATCAAGCCTGTTGTATGCAAGATTGCAAACATTGTTGAATGCAGACATTGTTTACGTTTCCTTTGGCTTGCAATTAAACGAAGCGAAATTTTACCTGCTTGTTAAAATTAATTATTTTTTTCTGTGTAAGGAAAATGTCTTTTTTGAAAATAGAACTAAAGTATCGTTTCTTAAAAGGATTTAGCTGTCACATCTCCACCGTACCATCAATACTACAAGAGTCCCGCCGGACGATCGCCATCAAGCTCTTCAAGTGCGAACGAACCGAGAAAATCAATAATACAAAAAAAAATATTATGGAATTAAAAATAAATAAATTATATAATAAAAAACACTCCGTCGGAGCGCTTCGGGTTTTAATGGTAATAAGTAGCGTTTACTCAGATCGTTTAATCTGTTAAAATTAGATACTGAGTAGTGTTTACTCTAATTTTGACAAGAGACCTAGTTAATCAAACATGAGTAACACTATAGTTACTCTTATTAGAGTAGTTCCACTTTTAACGAAACTGAGTCGTTTTCTACTCAGTTTTGAGTAACTACAAACGAGCGTGTATAAGAAATTCCTCTACACAGAAAGAAAAACCATGGTAGAAACTAACGACCCGAGTTTTAAATTGAAAACACACACCTACGTTTTATTGTGATGTAATGTGATGTGATAAGAACCCACCTTCAGGACAAGGATTACCTTCGTCTGCAAAACTATCCTCAGCAGGTTGCCCTGAGAAAATAGCCTACTGATGGCTTGTTGTAGCAGGTCGATCTCAAAGAAGACCTTCGGAAGACCACAGCCAGAACCGCGTGTATTCACATGACAAGGGACTAGCGACTCCACGAACCCTTGTCAAAACCCTCGACTGCGTTACACGCGTCGAATTCCGTTCCGGTTCAACAACCGCTTCTATCCACGTCCCAAATCGTGGAAGCCACTTGCGTTCACCAAGTCAGCATGGAAGTCCAAACTGCACTCACATTGCCAGAAACGGTTGTCCTCAACATCACACAGTCACCTACGTTTTATTTTGCAGAAATTACATACATTAGCAAACGAAAATATTTTAACAAGACTAATAGCATAGCATAGCATTTACAGTTACACAATATCGTAGGTAATGGAGTGTTAATAGGGAAAGGGTTATCCCTGGGATACGCTCGACAAGCGTTACGGGTGATCAAAATTGATAAATTACGAACACATACAGTGACCGGCAAAAATAAAGATCCACATTTGATCAATGTATTATTGGTGAGAAAAAAACACGTATTTTTGAAAAAGTAGGGTATTCCAATAGATGTTTCTGAAAAATAAACATAGATGAACCATTTCAGTACAAAAATAACGATCACTTTTATTCCTGGCATAAAATAAAAAACAAAATTATTGGAGTTTAGTAAAATACGTATGACATAAAAAAAGATCCACTTCATGTATGAATGAAAAAAAATAATCGAAAGAGTTGGAATCAACTCTTCAATAGCCAATATGACCTCCCTTCGTTTCGGGATGCTTTCGACTAGGTTTCTGAGGTGTTGTGGATCCAACTCATTCCAGGTTTGGTCCAGTGCCACAAAATATGTTTGCTTGTTTGTTACGTGGGGTTTTTTCGACTCTATTGTCGAGAATTGCCCAGAGATTTTCAATTGGGTTTAAATCCGGGCTCTGGGGAGGCCATTCCAAGGGTTTAATCCGACAGGCTCGGAAAAAAGCTTGTGTGTTCTTGGCCGTATGCTTTGGGTCGTTGTCTTGCTGAAAAATGTAATTATTCAGCAAAGATTCTTCCATATTCTCGTTCAGAATATCTATATACCCATCTGCCGTCATAATACCACTGATTAAAACCATATTCCCCACTCCAAACCATGAGAAACAGCCCCAGACCATGATATTTTCACCGCCGAGCTTCATGATCCCTTGTAGATGTTTATCCTTCAGCCCTTCATCGCTTTTCCGCCAAACTCGCAGTCGTCGTTTTTTGTTGAACAGCTCAAACTTTGATTCGTCTGACCAAACAACCCGTTTCCAGAACTCCAGTGGCTTATTTATATGGTTTTTTGCAAACCGCAATCGCTTCTCCTTGTTCACCCTACTTATGAACGGCCAAGCAAAATGACTTTTCAAACCGTGCTCAGCAATGCGTCGCCGAACTGTAGGATCTGATATCGAAAGGCTTAGCTTTTCTCTGAGCGCACGAATGGTAACAAACGGATCCTTTTTAATTTCTCGGATGATTCTAGTGTCTTCGCGGTGATCAGACTTGTGATTGCGTCCACGTCCTGTTCGATCTGCGACACTTCCAAGCTTTTGGTGTTTTAAAACTATTTCCTGCACTGCCCCACGACTTACACCGTACTTTTCGGCAACTTTGCGCTGAGATTCGTTTTTTGAGCAATCGCGCACGATAAGATTTCGAACTTGGACTGTTATTTTCTTTCCTCCCATGATCGATTCTTAAAAAACGCGTCAGTTGGGCTAAATTCACTTATTTCTCACAACTGTAGCTCGATCTGTGATGGATGTAAATAAAGGAATGTCAAAAGCATGATCAACAAGGGGTAAGCCAAGTGGATGTACACGGAAAGTATTTTTTTTCCTAGTGGATCTTTTTCATTGACATACCGTAAACACAAGCTTATTTCATTTTTAATATACAGTTGGCTGAAATGAATATGTATATTCAAACTTTTACGCTAAGCCTCATGAATAATACCCAAATATGTACAGTACGGGTAAGAAAGTTGCTTTTGATACGAAGTTATATCTATGCCTTATTAGTATACGGCTCAATGGATCTTTTTTTTCGCCGGTCACTGTATGATACGAAGTGCACTTTCGTCGGGGATTTCCTCAAAAATAATATGAATAGAAACAATAGCTACGACAATTAACATTGCCTGTAAACAATCAATATGCAACTGAAAAAAAATAAGACGTCAGTTAAAAATAAGTAACGGGCGAAACGATGGTTGAAGCTTCATGTGATCAGAAATCTACCTAATATATAGCATGGAATGGAATAATTTAACAAGACTAATTCCCAAAAAAAAAACATAAAAGTGCCAGTTCTATTAAATTTTCATTCATTTAGTTACAATCGTAGCAAGCCTCGCACTGGGTTCAGCTAGTAATCAATAAAATGATGAATCCTAGAAAGTTTGAGCTGTTTAGTGGAATACCTGTAACTAGACATGAGAAGAAAAATTTGTGTTTTCCATTTAATTCCAACACTTGACAGTTATTAGTACACGACACTGAAGAAGTCTGCACATTGTAGACGGAATACGCGTATCTGTCAGAATAAGCAAAGGTAGTTTGAAAGGTAGAATGGAATTAAATGGAAAATACTAATTTTTCTGCTCATTTCTAGTAAAGTAAAGGAATGCATAGAATTTCTGTTCGACCTCATTTCATAAGGAGTGTATCGAAAAGTAGTTATAAACTTCCAAATAATAAAATAGGCATGAAAACATGGTTAAAATTAACATACTATTTCAGTTTATTATAGCTTAACATGTTTACAAAAGATCCAAACGGAAAAACTAGTCATCATGTTCATTTCTGTAGAATGCCCGTACCTTTGATTTGACACCTGCCATCAAATTCTGCACAGTGACCTTTGTGCACTTCCTGGATGCCGCTGCCCAATTTTTCTTAAAATCGGTATGTTTTGGGACACTGTACCATCCCAAGCAACACATGAAACATTTTCTACCAAATCTGCTTTTTCATGTGTTGCAAACAAGGCTCTTCACAATTGCCGAGCACATAAAGCGTTCCACCAGAGTTTTCTTTATGTCGCATACATAACTTTAACTTGCCTCAATGTTGCATTTGACAGGAATATAAGCTTTGGAACATGTGTTAAACTGAGGCGGAGTCAATTTGTTTCTCAAATAGAACACCCATGTCAATTGCATCTTTTGTTGTCTGGAATTGTAATGCAACTAAGTTATGAAGATGCAACATTGTTTCAATAATGTTTTAAAAGCCAATACGTATTGAAAATACTCTTTGTAACCTGCTAGCACAAGCTGTTGCTGTAATGGTGTATGTATTTTTTCTTGCAGCTATCTCGCAACTTGAGTATTTTGATGACAATGTTGATCTCTAAATAGTTTGTTTCTCGCACGTGAATTGAAACCTGGGTCAAAGTCAAACAAAACCCGTATGCTTCAAGAGAATTTCAATCTAGGGAATATATTCTTCTAGTTCAAGAGGTTCAGTGCAACATTGGCAAGTTCGCGATCTTGTTTCAATAATGTGTTTTTACTTAATATGAATATATTCTTCTAGTTCAAGTTGTTTTTACTTAATATGAATATAAATTCTATTTTAAACTTAACGCTACATAATTTTATATTCCCGCCCATTCCTGCCCAACACATCACGGCGCAATCAAAACAGTTTTGTCATGACTAGAGTAAACAGTGTTGTTTGTTTTTTTACACCAAATTGGTTCGCGGTGTTATTAATATTCATAAAATGCGTTTATGGAACCATGGTTTTGTAACAAATAGTCAATGGTAAATCATTTTGTATTGATTTCATTCAGATGTTTCATGCTTCGGATATGTCTGCTTATTATGTAGCAGCGTTTGAACTTCTGCCTTCAATATTATTTATTTTAATTTATTGGAATCATAAAATTTTTAGGACAAGAATAATGCCTGGTGTAACCTCTTCCTGATGTAATAACAAAAGGTGCTAAATATGTATTTTTCTAGGATGTTCGGATTAAACATTTCGTAGTTTTAACTTTTCAACCCCCAGCAAACGACGTATAGCAATCCTTTGATTGAACGTGATTATAGAACACGAGCACCACAGTTCCAAACAACAATATTAATTACTTCTCCAAACTAGCACAAATTTGATTCATGCAAGCAAATTAAAGTTTTCCACTTAATGTCGCACCCTTTGGGCTAGTTTAATGCCATAAAAGCGATCTTGCCCCAACTTATTGACATTTTATTTTTGGCCGATGCAAAATCATTTGATCTTGATTAATGGAACGGCTGTTAACTGCTCTTGAAATTATAAACAATCATCATCATGGGTGTTTATTCACGTTCCACTAGAATATAATATGAATAGATACGTTTATTATGTATCAGGGAATATCCAATTTGTAGAGCTGCAGCACAGATCAGCAAAAACAAAATAATCAACACCAAGCGTTGACAACGGTAGACCGCCGTAAAGCAACCTGCAAGTCAGTGTTGTGATTTTGATACTTATTTTTAACATTAATGAAACACGAAACGCATCGGTTATACTAATACATGGTTATATGTTGATGACAGATTGCGATCGCGTCGCACATTAATAAGAATTAAAATTGTCACTGTACTCATATTTGCAACATAACATATACTTGTTTTCCACTTTAAAAAGAAATGCGAAGTTTTTGTACCATTGAAACGTTCAATTCAACATCACTGCAACCATATAATAAAATTACTTTTACCCGAATTTATCTTACACTGCCGATCAAATTTGTGTTAACGTTGATTAACAAGAAAACTTTTTTTTAAGTATATGAAATCATATGTATATGAGTGAAATTAATCTTTATTAAGGAGAATTTTAGCCAAACGCTAGTTCATTTCCAAAACATACAACATTTCTCAGCAGATGCATAACGCAATATTCCAATTAAGTTTATTCTTTATTCTTAATATATGGAATATTTCTTAAGCACAAATATGTAACTATTTTGACTCAGTCAGTAGAGGCGCATCTAAGCAGCAACACAATCCTGGAGGTTGCGGTGCTTCAATCCCGATCGGTCAACTAATTTTTCGTAAGTAAACATTTCTCGGCAACCTTCACATAGAGTATGATTGTACTAGCCGCTCTAATGCGAACATGGTTCCACAATCTACATTTATTTGTGCATTTAGAACACTCAGTTGAGAACAAGTAATAAGCCAATTGTGAATAAACTATACTTGAAATGCTCAGTAGAGGAAGAAATATATAAATATTTTATTGAACCATTTATCTACGTTGCGTTTTGGAGAATAGGTCCTAATCGCAAATCGTTAAACCCATCGTACCAAAGAGGCTAGACTTATCTTCAATCGCAACTTTATCAATTTAAGTAACTTAACATTTGATATTATACCTTAGTTCAAGAGCGACATTATGATATCTTAAAACGTAAAATTGATGAATGTTTACCATGTTATGGAATCTAGTTATTTCTTTGCTTATACAGGTCAATGTGCGGCCACTTTCAATGATTTTTTGGCCAAATGAAATCGCTGGGGCAAGTTTGCTAATAAGCTAAGGTGTTGAACCCTTATCAGTATGACAATAATTTATAACAACAACATCATTAATTATATACCTAATGATTGATTGCAACATAAGAATGAATATCCAGGGTACCCCATTTAATTTGCTTTTTTATTTGGCCTTATATAACAACACTAAAATTTTCTCAATAATTGTACACACCCTAGCTTCTTTTTCTAAAATACATTTAATTTTGTAAACGAATATACAAATATATATTATCTCTCCATCTTCATGAAGAAAAAAAAATATTTCTTCAAATCAGTATCAGCAAACATGAGAATTATACGGATTTGGAATAAAGTTTGAATAAGATAATCTAAAGATAATTAAAATGGTAAATCTTCGTTTTCAGAAATTTATACTTTTTTCTTAAGAAGTATAATCTATATTTGATTCATGTTATTTTAATAAATTTTTTTAACTTGTAGTGAATTAAGCTGTGAGAACACAGTTACTAAATATTTTATAATTTGTCTTAAAATTTTCTCAAATTTTTGCCATAGATATAGAATAAAATATTCACCAAGGATTGGTGTATCATTGAGGGGCTCTCATTAATTTATTTAACACTCATTTGATTAGGATTTAAGTATTGGATAGTTTAACAGGATAGAAATGCGCCAGATTTCAAAAATGTGTTATGCAATATTTGGTTTACCGTCCAATGTAGGATGTTTTGTATTCGATAATTGCATATTGCTATGTACACGTGGGATTTATTAGAATATAGGACCAAGTAAAATAATAAACTATTTTTTCCCACTTAGCTGGGATACGTTAATAAAAGCTCAATTGATCATATCACAAATACAATACTCATACAAAATTTTCTTATGATAACAAACAATTGTAGAAATGCTTATAGAACACAATTTTGTGATGCGATTCAAATGGTAATATACCTATGCCAAAATTGAAAAAAAATCTACTTTTGCTCTAAGATGAATAATCTAATCGTTAAAGGTCGAGTTCTGTAAGTAATTTTTGCTTTACGATACATGTATTATAATTATGTTGTCTTCCTCTGCGTGGCTAATAACAGAACTATGTCAATCCTCTGGACCTCACCTTTAATCACGATATCGATGAGTAGCTGTTTAACTGTACCAAGCCTAATAAATTACGAGCCAGCAATAAACTTGTTGCTCTAAGAAATAATTTTGAAGTAACAAGAAACAACATTAAAAATTATTTGAATTCACGGACAAATAAATAGAAATTTTCCATATTTTAACTTGCCGAGAGGTTGGAAATAAAACTCAAAATCGGTGCCTGAGAGAATCAATGTGTTCATAATTCTATCAACCGGTAGTGTAGTTCGTTTGTGCGTAGTCGCCATATGCCATTTATTATATAATATTGATTTGTAGATCATTTTTTTTCCATATAATAGCTATTTAACTAAGGTTTTGACTAGGACTAGCTTACTTAGTTAATTAATTTATTCAGTGTATCAGAAATCTACTTTCACAAACCACTTTTTAATATCACACAATTTTTCTTCTCCAATTTTTAAAATAATGCTTCGTTTTCAAAGCTTTAATGAAGCGCTTTATTTTTTTAGAAGTAGAACACAACACTACACCGAAAATCTAAAAGGGTTTCCAAAATTAACTTATGGTTACGCGATTCCAGAGGCATCTGTTTTTATTATTTTGCATACTATGGAAATAGTTTTCATACGTATCGAGGAGTTGAAATCAATGTCCATGCTTGAAATTAAATTCCTGAACTCGTTTGAGCAAAAGACAAAACATTCTTGTAGCAGATTTGCATCGATGCTTTGTCATGGTTAATGGAACAAAAAAGTAACGTTGAAAAAACTTTGGGGTATCATGTCCACCATGTTTTCTGGATCTTAACATACGTGCTAAATCACTTTGGTGCAACGTGATGTGAACATTTAAAAGTTGCGTGAAATTTTATCGCAACTCATTACGAACAATGACATGTTGCAAATAGGCTCCACCTCTTGCGCTTTTTGCGTTGCTATTGAGTATGATTTTGAGGTACATTGCCACAAAAAATCAACCCTTATTTGTTTCAATGGAGATTTTATTGCTCTGTTGGAACAAGTTGTGCTACTTGGGATCCTTCTTAAATATACGCTTGACTATTGCCCAATAGCGTTCGATCGGTCGCAACTGGGGACAGTTTGGTGGGTTGATGTCTTTTTCTACGAACTTGATGTTATTCTCCGTCAGCCACTGTAGAGTGGATTTGGCGTAATGTGCCGATGCCAAATCTGGCCAGAAGAGAGGAGGGGACTGGTGCTTTCTATACAATGGTAGCAACCTGTTCTTTAAAACATTCCTTTTGATAAATCGCAGCATTTATAGTTCCTTTTGTATAGAAAATTGAAGAACGCAAGCCACATGTGCAAATAGCTTGCCAAATGAGCACCTTCTGACCGAATTTCTCCATCGCAACAGTCGTATCTGCGGTTGGCACACGTTCCCAACAGATTTAGTATAAAACTGCGGCCCCGGTAGCGTTCTTTGAATCTTCTTTAACGTATGTTTCGTCATCCATCAAAATGCACTGGTCGACATTGTCCAAAATGCAGCTGTACAGCTTTCGAGCCCTGGTTTTGTACGAGACTTTTGTTCCGGAGTTTGTTTGGGCACTTTCTGCTTTTTGTACGTCTTCAAGTCATTCCTGCGCTTGATTCGTTGAATCATTCCGATGCTGGTCCTGAACTTCTTGGCTAGATCATGAGTAGAGGCAGATTTGTTCCGTTGAATATAATCCACAACTTTTTGGTCCAAATCGGGGTTGCTGGAGCCGGGTTTCCGGCCACTTCTTGGTAAATCCTTGAGGGAGCACTCCTTACCAAACTTTTCGATGATGCGTTTTACACTTGCCGGGTGAACATTTACCTTTTCGCAATCTGGTTGTAAGTAACACCCTTTTCGGTGCACCAAGTGTGCAGAATTTTCTTTTAGTCTCAAATTCAATTCGCGACATTTTGAATACAACTTTATCAACGGAAATGAATGAACCGAATAATCATTT
>JASCZW010016652.1:0-18345 GCA_034211315.2 Aedes japonicus | reverse complement strand
CATTTTTGCAATCAAGTTTTTGCAACCAGTTGGGACTAAGTTCAATTCCACCCAAGGTCGGTTGGATTAGTTTGAGGCGAAACAATTTCAGGAAACGTCTTCCTTCGGAATAGAAGTAAGTCGTTGGCCCCGACTTTTATGTTCATGAGTTAGATACACTACACTACCATGCCAAAATATATAAACAAAGTTTGAAAAAAATCTCTACAACCGCATTTTATATTTAAATCTTGGAGATCGTAGTGTGCTGTGCACTATGTGAGATGTGAAAAGTTTGCTGCTGTCATTTTTGCACCATTTTATATTTTAAAGTTATTCTTGTTGCCATCGCATTATTCTACTTCGAGCCAATATCTACGTCAGATGATGGAACAATGTTCTGGAAAATTGCTGGATATCAAATTATCGTATGTTGAAAACGAGTTAGTCAACATTTTAAGATGTCCTTCTGATGGAAGAAAAACTCTGAAGCATGAGCTCAGTAGCTTCGAAACAAATTTTAAACGGAGATGGATTATTAGAAACAACGCTACATGGTTGAATTCAAAAGTCAAGTTCACTTTTTGGGGTAATACGGCAAGCAGTGGTGGACGTCCTGTTAAAAGATTCGAAATAACAAGCGAGAGATTGAAACGTAGGAGAGCTTTAGAGCTCAGAAAAACCGTTCCGGTTGTGGAATTAACTTATGCTGCTCAAATGAGTCGGCGAGCTGCTGGAAGAACAGCTGCTTCAAACGTTATAAAAAAGTCGGAGCATGCCCTCAACAGCAGTGCAACTTAATATAGTTATACCTGGTACAGACATACAACGTACAGCGTTGTACTCCTTTAGTCTAGTACGTGTTTTTCTGTACTGGATTAAGGTATTTGACAGTTCGTACAACGCTGTACGTTGTATGTCTGTCTCAGGTATTATACTTCACCCCCATACAAATATTCATCATAAAAATTCGCCAGATGAAGCATTAATAATCTTTGTTGAAGCTAACTTATCGATGAAACAATATGAAATCTTTCACGCATCAAATACACTCAGTGGCAAAAAAAAAACGAGCAAAATTTTGCTTCCAAAATATGCCATGCTCAACCTACTGTAACTTTGTCAATTATAAATATTTTTAGCTGAAACTTTCACCACACTATAAACAATGCCTTATGTGGTCGAAATTTCATGTTGATCAGGTTTATAAATTTTAAGTTTTCATAACATATGTGAAAAATGTCATTTTTGTACATACAAATTTCAAAAATCCGTATTTCTGTGAAAAATTTAGATAACATATTTTAAATTTCACAATAGCCTAAAAATACATGAGAAATGAAGTGAACGTAATTTGAACTGTTTCTATCAAGTGGTTTGGACTACAGCTGGCGTCAAAGTTGACGCACCAACATGAGTATTTCCCTTTTTCACCCGATATTGACCGTGCTGAAATATCGGTGCAAAAAAAAAGCCGAGGTGAATTCATCTTATTTGGAAACATGATTTGTTACGCCTGAAATATCCAAAATAACTAGTGTAACTCACGAAGAACTTCAAAATATGGCATACAGCATCAATTGGATTGAAAAAACTACGTATACAGTGTTATACAGTATTATTGGAAGAATGCTACCTAAAAGAAGAATCCATTTCAGTTTCCGAAACGCTTGCAGAAGTACGTCTACATGACCTGGACCACACGGCTGAACGACTTTGCAAGTATCTTGATAAAGTTTTGGAGCAATTATCGGATGACGAAAAATGTAGTTTGAAACTGTTGACTAAATGGGGGTGTGATGGATCTCAACAGACTCAATACAAACAAAAGTTCGAGGATGGCAAAAGCGATGATTCCAATATTTTCCAGAGTTTTCTTTGGTACCCATTCGACTGATAACCGTTATCGGAGGACAAACCAGATTGATATGGCAAAACCCGCTTACCTCGTCGCTTGTACGTCGCGTACGCTTTGTGAAGGAATCCAATGACATTACGAATGTGGAAATTTCCTACATTGAGAAGCAAATAAATGATCTCCAACATACGAACATCAAAACAAATAGCGGCACATGTATATAGAGCATGTCTTATTTCCAACAATGGTGGATGGCAAAGTATGCAACTCTGCCACAGGAACTGCTTCAACGATGCGCTGTTACATCTGTGAAAAAAACATCAAAAAGCTTTAACCACTTGGACGAGGCTCAGCCATCCAATCCAGAGAATAAGATTATTTGAATCTTTGTTGCATGTTTCGTACAAGCTTCCATTACAAAAATGGCAAGTCAAAAATTCAGAAGATAAGGAAATCGGAAAGCGAAGAATAGTGAGATCCAGAAATCGTTCAAAAACGAAATGGGGCTTTTGGTCGATATACCAAAAGCTGGCTTTGGTAACACGAACAACGGGAACACATCCAGAAGATTTTTTGCCGATCCAGAAAAGGCAGCTGCGATAACCGGACTCCACTTTGATCTTATTCGCAGATTTGGAATTATATTGGAAACATTATCTAGTGGTTTCCGAATTGATACAGGCAGGTTTGCAGATTTTGCAATGGAAATCGCAAAATTATATGTGGACTTGCACGGCTGGCATCCAATGACTCCAACTCTTCACAAGATTCTTGTCCACGGGACAGAAGTTATCGAACATGCCTTATTGCCGATTGGTCAGTTGTCCGAAGAAGCTGCCGAAGTAAGGAAAAAGCATTTTAGAAACTACAGACTCAACTTTGGAAGATTTGTTAAAAATGACATGTTTAAAGTACATAAATCTTAACTATCTTAAACTTTGCCGGAAATTTTCTAGGACACAATGTAACAGGGATGTTCTGAATAGACTTCTCCTCAGTTCAGATCCGTTCCTCAGCAGCTGAAGGCAAAAACCACGAAAAAAAAGTAAAGCTTTTTCAGCCGAAACAATACAGATGCTGGCACCCAATCAGTTTGCAACAGAGGCTGCGACCGACGACTTTCGGATCACAATAATGTGTTTGGTGAAAAGGCCAGTTAAAGGTTTAGAATCCAAGGAAGATTGTAAATATATGTTTTTTGCCGTCTGTCGTTTTTTTGTAGCATTGGGTGCCTGCAATTAACTGTGAATTTAAAAGATGGCAAATGTATTGCCCACCTCAAAACGGTAACCGTGGCTTGACCAGTTACCAGAGGCTTAGTCGAAGGTTCTTCTGATCTTCGAATATTTAAAACAGTTATTTGTAGAACTCCTTGTTGGTATCCTGTTTGTTTAAATATTATTTTTTTGTTTTGTTGTAACTCCGATTGTAAATACTAGATTTCTTATTTTTCAAATTAAATTATTTATTTATTTATTCACCTACTTAATTACATATTTATTTATTTATTTAATTCTTTGCATATTTATTTATTTACATCGTTATTCTATTATTTATTTGATTGTTTTGCGGAAACAAGTTCTAGGGATTTTAAATTTGTTAAGGCTACGCATGCAGCCACTTTGTCGGAGTAACTGGGTATAAACTACCATGATACCAACCCCTGTAGTGTGTAAGTTCTCTCATCGATCCTGTCATCACTCCTGTCATCGTTCGGAAATCATCGTCTCCTTCGTCATCTATGCATTATGAGGATTTTAATGATGGTGGTTCTTCAATTTGGCTGACTCATCGCGCGCTATAAAAGCGGCGGTCGAATAGGGTCAAGGCTCTAATTTTCGAAATACGATCGGTCCGGAGGAGTGACCGTCAAACACAATGATAACGGAAACGGAACGGAAAACGGCAATTTTGTCGATTGCTGCAAATGACTTCGATATGTCCAATTAGAATCAGCTTAAATCTAGCCTGTTTTCTTTCCAACAACCAGGTATACTCAGATCGGGCTTCGCCGTTTTCCTTTTCCGTTATCATTGTGTTTGGGCCATGAGGTGATAGTGTCGGTACGGAATAGCAAGTTCAAACTATCCGTTTAAAGTTCCGTTTGAGGTGTAGTCTTTATTTAAAGCAACAAAAAAAACCACAGCATAGATACCGTGAAGTGCTAACACCTAATTAATTCGAAGTGCAGGTCGACTATAAGAAACACCACGAACAGTTAAGAAACAGTGCACCAAAATTTCAAAAAAAAACGTTAGTCTTAACTGCACTAGTCTCACGTCGACCGTTGATGCACTGAAAAGAAAACCAAGCGAGCCAGTGGTGTGACATATGAACTGCAGTAGTGAAGGAATGTGGTCGAGCGGACAGTTTTAATGAACTTTTAAGAACGGTATGTCGTCAAGTCTGTGGCTGTCTCGCTCAACAATGGTGCATGCTCGCTTGGTTGACCACTAAGTATTTTGCGCGCGTTTCGGTACCACTCCCCGGACTTGGAACTATGGCCTCCGTCAATTTTGGCCAAACCGACAGTGGTTCCCTTGTCAAGTGTGGGAACAGGTGAAGGTTGAAGAACCCCGAAGAATAGGAAGTAAGAAGAACAAGAAGAAGAAACAGAAGGAAAATTGAAGTCATCGCCATGTTCCAGAGGAGTCAGCAGCCCAAGGACTCAGCAAGTCGACCATCGCATCAATCGGCCGCAACGGTGAGCTCACTAGTGTAGAATTCAAAAATAAATGGTTAACCTACAACAAAGTAAAACCTCGTTTCCAACTTTTCTGCAATAAAATGTCTGGCCTTCTAAACCTCAACTGATGCTCTATTCAATTAATTGTTTTAAGAAAAACCTTGTGTTCCGCCATTTTGTTTTGTAATGTCCGCCTTTTCACCAGAATATTGGAATGAAAGTTTGCCCCTCATGATTTTTTTCCGGGAGAACCAATTGTGTGTTGCCCTGAATGGCAAGGTAGGTTAAGCACCCTTTTCACATCTTTCCCAACAACTGAACCATACCTTTATTATTGGAGTTAAAATAGAAAATAACAAGGCAGAGGATGGAAGCAGCGATTATGAAACAGAAGATTAGGAGTCACATACTCCCCCACACACACACACACACACACACACACACACACACACACACACACACACACACACCCACACACACACCCACACACACATTTTACAAATGTTGTAAATAAAATGTTCCACTAAACAGAAGAGAAACATAAAGATTGCACTTTACGAGGGATTCATCTGTGTTTTCTTGAATTCTTGTTTAGTACTTATAAAGATTCCATATTTCTGACAAATTTTCAACCAAACACGACTAATCAGAAGCGATGCTGGGGTTTGGCCAGCTTCCTGGGGCATTTACTCCTATGTGCGTTGATAATAGGGTAACGGGATGTAATGCTAAATAGCCTAGCAACTTCACTCGGCCTATGTACCAAATATGTCATTAATTCAACGTTAATCAACATAATCATGTTGCTATCAAGATGACCGATTAGCTTCAAGGCAAGTGAGTAGAGTGGATTATAATGTTCGAATGGCCGATGAATCATATTTTATAATCACTTAACTCTTTCAAAGCTGTTTTATTTTAGTTGTTTTGTAAAATTATGTGTTGGGTTGATCGAATACAGCTGGCAGAGCATTTAATCTGAAAATTAGCCAAAAAGAACCGTACGTATGTATAGAAGACTGCTTTTAATAATAAATCTATCGAATGGGACGAAGTTGCATCCATGAATAGACCCAATTTGATGCTTAAAGACCGACATTACATCCATATCACGACCTTATACAATGAGTTTTGTAACTTTTTGTAAAACATACTATCAATCACCTTGTTAAACTTATCTAAGCTGGTTGGATATTGCCTACAGCTAAAATAATTTATAAGTTATATTGAAAAATGTTACCGATCGGCTGAGTCAAGGGACACATACTCCATTATTATTTTTGTTGTAAAAATAAAATCCTTCACGAACAATTAAGATAGTTTGAGCATACATAGCTCAAATATTTTTTTAGATTTTTATTGCAAATGTTAACTGTTAAATATGCAGGACTAGTACAGGTACTATAACCATCATTATCATGAATCCTAGAGGGTTTGAGCTGTTTAGTGGAATACCTGTATAGACTGTATTCGATGAAATTTGGACACACGCAATTGTTCGTAACTTTATAGCGTGTGGGTAAAAATTATTGAAATTTTAACTGAATGTATTTCATTGTGTTGTGTCAATTGTGTAATGAGTTTTGTGAAAATCGGTCGAGTAATTTCAGTGATGGCTTCGAAAGAAGAAATAGTGCGCCAACAAATTTTGAGCACTCACTTCGAAAACCCAAACGCTTCTCAACGATGGATTGGAAAACAGCTCGGAATCGCACATTCAACCGTATCTCATATGATCAAACCGTTCAAGGACCGTAAGACAACCAAGCAGAAAAATTGTAGTGGCAAAAAACGTGGCACATCAAATCCGCAGAAGGCCAGGATGGTATTGAACCAATTTAAGCGTTATCCCAACATTTCGATCAGGGATGTTGCGAAAAAGGCGAAAGTTTCAGTTTGTTTTGTGCAGAAAAAAATGAAACGTTCTGGATTACATGTGTACAATGTCCAGAAGGCACCGAACCAGAGCGATAAACAGAACTCGGCCAAAACTCGTGCAAGAAAACTGTACAGGGAGTGGCTCACAAAACCGTTCTGCATTGTGATGGACGATGAGACCTACATTAAAGACGACACCAAAAAAATGCCAGGACAGGAACGCTACGTCGCCACCTCTAAGCTGGCCGTTCTGGAGAGTGTACAGAAGAAGAAACTGTCGAAATTCGTCAAAAAATCCTTGTCTGGCAAGCGATCTGCGGATGTGTCAAAATGAGTCAGCCATTTATCACCTCTGGGACCGCCAACGAACAAATCTACAAGGACGAATGCCTCCAAAAACGACTTCTGCCCTTCTTGAGATCTCACGATGGCCCGACACTGTTTTTGCCGGATTTGGCATCTTGCCACTATGCCCGGCCCGTCTTAGACTGGTACAAAGATAATAATGTAGTTTTTGTACCAAAAGACGTCAACCCTCCAAACACTCCGGAACTTCGCCCAATTGAAAATGTTTGAGCAATCATGAAGGCAAAGCTCGTTAAAACTCCAAAACTGATAGAAAATGAACTTGAACTAAAGAAAGTGTGGTTAAAAGTAAGTAAGCAAGTCAGTCCTATCATTGCCCAAAATTTGATGAAAGGGGTCAAGGCAAAGGTGCGGGCATTTGGGTTGGGAGAAGAGGTTCAATGAACCAATGATGTCAAAACTTAACCATTTAGTAGTACTTTATTACCAAAAATTTTGAAAAGAATCGGGCTCAAGAAAAATTTTTGGTGACCTATTTTGTGTGTCCAAATTTCATCGAATACAGTCTTTAACTAGAAATTAGAAGAAAAATTATTATTTTCCATTTAATTCCAACTACCTTTGCTTATCTTGACAGATTAGCGTATTTCGTCTACAATGTGCAAACTTCTTCAGTGTCTCGTACTAATAAGTCGAGTTATTAGTACGAGACACTGAAGAAGTCTACACATTGCAGACGAAATACGCGTATCTGTCAAGATAAGCAAAGGTAGTTGGAATTAAATGGAAAATAATAATTTTTCTTCTAATTTCTAGTTATCATTATCATACTTGTTTCTCTAGCAAAGATATTAGAATGATATATCAAATCTTCTTATATCCAGTAGTCTGGGTAGATAAGGAATGTACCATTTCGGGTAGCCTACACTGCTAGAGCCAGAAGGACCTAAACCAGCGAAAGACACACAGCCGGGGAGGAGCCAGTAAGCGTGAAGAAGACCAACCAGAAGTCAACCAACGGAATGACAGCCTACGAAAGGTGGTGAAAGAAGGACGATTCATGCCGACATGAATTCAGCCAACGTAAAATCGGCCATTTAGCTTAATCGATTTTGAAGCCCATCACTCACTTGAACTGCACTGCGGCCCTTTGAAGTATGTATGTATGTATGTATGTATGTATGTATGTATGTATGTATGTATGTATGTATGAAGGTATGGATGTATGTATGTATGTATGTTGTAGATCGCATGTCATCATGCCAAAGAGCTAGGACGATGGAAACAAAAAGTCTGTTTTCCCCCTATTTATTCCCATATACATTTCTAAGGGCCAGTACAGTATGTGTTTGCAACCAAATAAGCTTGAGTTTTGGAAAAATGAACGGGATTTGGAATCCATTAAGTGGGGTGAGGTAGAATCGATAACCAATTAACATTGCCAAACCCATTCAGCTTCATTAAGTTTTATTAAAGTTTTATTAAAGCCACTAGAAATCAATTTGGTTTGATTATGGTACCAAGAGGTGCCAATAGGTTCCATATTTTCAGGGTTGTTGCGGAGGCGTGGATTTTACTATTTTCGCGGATTCGGCGAGGATTTACTCAACACCATTTTGATGTACCAAAAATGAGTTAAATGAAATAACAAAATGAGTGAACCAGACATCCTTTTAAAACATTCTCTGAAATGAACACATTGCTTAACATTGTAACTTGCGTAGCTCAATGTAATGCAGAGGTCAAAAGAAATTTTTCACTATCCAAGCATTTGATGCCGAAAAACCGAACTAGACTCAGCGAACAGCATTTCAATAAGCGTAAATTTTAAATGATATCCATTTTTTTAGAAAGATATACCAGATTTGTCGATTCAAAGTACTTGATTTTGAAGCCCAGTTGAAACATAAGAGAAATGTTGAATTAGTGGAAGGTCAGAAAAATAAAAAAAGAAGTAAGGAATCAGATCAAAAAGCAAGAAGAAGTATTCGGAATGAAAAGGAACACTATAGAAGATATTTTGAACAAAATGAAAAAGAGCAATGGCCTCCAATAGTCCGAAACATCATTCCTAAAGTTTTTTTGTCCAAAACATTGAGCAGAAGGAATATTTTTTTTCACACTGAAGTTTTCAATTAAATCACTGTTTTGAACAAACCATCTCACTCAAAAACGGAGATAATCTTAGGGTAGTTAATGGCTTCAGCCCCCTCAAGAACCCTTTTCATAACGCGAGGTTTTTCTAAAGGAAGTTATTCAAAATACATATAATCAAACTGCCAAAAATGAGCGTGGAATGAATCATAGAGGGTTTGAGCTGTTTAGTGGAATTACCTGTATCTGTCAAGATAAGCAAAGGTAGTTGGAATTAAATAGAAAATACTAATTTTTCTTGCCATTTCTAGAGCGTGGAATTTTATTTTTTACCCACATCAGCACGTGTTTGAAATAGTTTCTCGTACTGAAAATGCCATTTCCTTCTATATATTTGATGCATGGCTAGTCTTCAAAAGTTCGTATGTTGATATTGTTTTAAGGCGGAGATTTGGCACGAAATTGGCGCGGATTTGATTTTAAACTTGCACGGATTTGGCACGATTTTTTTTAGATTTCTCGTAACAGCCCTGTATTTAAGTCAGGTTTATAAGAACCTACACAGCTTATTAACAACGATCGTAGGACCAGAGTTCCAAAAAATTGACACCCGTCGTGAATGACGAGTAAAAAATATATTCAGTGTGCACAATTTTCGCTCTCTTCATTTCGTTCTCTCAGTCACGCAATACATACGTGTTTATTTTGCTGTGCTCAGTCATTCCGTTGTCCCTGTGTTCCACACAACTCATTCACACCACAGCAAAGCACACGGCTATTCAAGCCTCAAGAGATTTTGGTTGCTTGACTGAATGTTCTGGTAACCAGTCATTCATTTTCGCGTTCGTGAGTGATTTTTTCTGCCACAGGATTTCAAATATTCCCGAACATAGCTGAAGGCAAAGGAAGCCAAAAGGCGGAGCAATGGCCGAAATCGCTACAAAGCTTAGGCGCATTTGTTCGAGATAAGGCATTTGCAGGATCGATTCGAGAAGTTTTGGTTTTTTCCACTTCATTGATTCTCCAAATGAATGACTAGTCTTTCGTCTTCACAGTAGAACATTGAAATTGAATGAGTTTTGTGCGCTTATTTACATTCACTGCTTTCTGGAACGAATGAATGATCAAAGTAAAGCAACACAAAACAAGTTGACTCATTTTGCACAAGAGATTCATGAAGGCAAATTTGTGTTTACTTCATGTACGCTAGGAACAGTGCGTGATGACTAATATTTTGACTCAGTTAGGGTGCAATTTGAGAATTGAATATGATATTTTTAAGCTCTGCATAGGACCTTGTTTTCTCAAATTACTTTTACTTCTATCAAAGGTTTTATTTCTACTTTATGAACTCGTAAAAATTCTGTTTTGAAATGTCGTTTTAGAACTGTTTGGTGTTTGGTGTTGGGACCATCTAGTCAGAAAAGGTTGAGTGATGCTCCATTCCACATCAAGCGGTTGAGACTTAACTATATTTCTAGCCCAATATGGCTTATGGTTATAGCGCAATTACTCGCTCTCTGAAACGAGAAAAGTGCCTAATAATATAAGACTGGATGATGAAAGAAAAACTTATCGCATTCCCTAATGTGATCTTGACTTTCATCACGAACAATGATTTTTTATTTATTTTTTCATGTCCTTTACAAAAACTATGATTTTATCTTATCAATCCACGATTTCTGATTATGTAGTAAAAAAGTTAAGTTTGCGCTACAAAACTACATACGGCACAACACGATCTACAACCGATAACTCTGAATAATGTAAAGCTAAATAAATAGTTCACCCTGCCTGTAGTCAGTACCGTTAAAATTTATTTACGTTTTTGAGTTATAATGTGCAATGATCATACTTTCATCATAGTTTACAAACCTATAAAAAAAGCAGTATTAGGTTAAATGCATAATTGCCTTATGTTTCTAAATAAGTTATTGATATGCCTTTCCTTTGAAAACTTCACCGAAATCAATCTGAATGAGCTCTTTAGGACATTAAAATTGCGCAAAAAACTGTAAAATTTTCGCTACACATTTTCGTTCTACCACTTACAAATACACCGACGTCAGTGGTGTAGTGGTAAGCATGACTGCTACTTAGCACCCCAGTGGGTCTGGGTTCTATCCCAGTCGACGACGTCAACAATGTGGTTGTTTTTTGTGTCCAACCCTCTTGTTTCCTAATAGGGTTTTAACCAAATGAGCAAGTAAGTATATCAATAACCAAACGCTATTTTATAATGGCTGTATAATATTACTGTGTGAGTATAACGAACGTGGGCGGTCAATTATTCAACATGTTTTAAAATTTTGCAATTTTTTATTATGTACGCACCAAAAATCTGTTTGCATATCTAGCTTCTATTGCAAATGGCTTTTTCGGAATTTTCAATATTACTCTTCTGGAAGAAGTGCATCAACATGCAGTAAGTTTTCAATAACTCATGCAACATTTCAAAGCATATTAGTCTACTCGGACACATATTAGTGAACACCCAAATAAAAAAATCACTTTTGACATCCTTCTATAAATAATGCCTTATATTCTAAGAATGTGTGCTCTAAAAGACATATCTTTGCATCAAAGATACGGTCTACAACTCAACTATAAACACCCCACCTCTACCCAATCAAACTGAAAAATTTGATTTTTTTAGGTTGATGTTTACTCACCAAACAACAAATTCAGCCCCGATCCATCGGTCAAACTTTCCACAATCGATAAAACAACCCAAAGCTCAACAGATACATTGCTGAATAAACAGATGTGGAAAACGGGAAACTTTTCTCCGAAGTTCCACGCCCCAACAAAGCGCCTTACTGCATGCTTCCTGCGAACACATTTCACGCAACTTCTCGGTGAATGCCTTTACAAAAAAAAATCCCTATTAATATCCATAGCGAGCGTTGTTGCTTCGCTGCAAGTTCTCCATCTTATTTTTTCGCCCTTAATATTTCCTTCCATCACCTTCAATTACCAGATTCGCCACGAGACAGATGAGATGTAGGAGAACGGAAATAAAACTTTTCAATTTCAGTGAAAGTAGGACCGGAGAAAATCATCAGCAGCAGTGAGCAGTTCTGCACAGCATCAAAGCTGAAGACATTTTGCAGCAAAAGGAAAATTCTTCCGGAATTCCAATATCGATGTCTCGACGAGCCACTTCTGTTCATCATTTTCCCTTTGTCGCAAATTCCATCATCTCCGCTGGCCACCGCTGAAATGGCTGGCGGATTTATGCAGAAACTTATTCATCGCACAGCGCGTGAATATCAAAAAGCTTTCATCACGGTTCCCTGATCAAAAGTTTTCTCCCCCGAAGGCTACCGGTGACTGTTGTGAAGAGGGAGAGAGAGCGAGAGAAAGGGAAGCGACCGACAGTCGGCATCGGTAGATCGGTCGACACGGCAGCAAACATTCATAAAATTAAATTTTGGTGACAGCTTTTTCAATTTACAAATTGATTGCCGGTACAAATATTGATTGACGGACTTGGGTTCGGCATGGGTTGGGTTGGGTTGGTTGGTTGGGATGACATTTTGGCGGCCAGTGGCAGTTTTGCAGGGATTTATTGCCTGTAACCGTGTCCATTAGTTCCATTTGCGGCGCAATTGCTGGAAGTGATGGAGGGGTCCGGGTGAACAGGGGGAAAATGAAATTATCAGGAAAGTGATCCAAATTTCGATCAATTTTGATGAGACATGATCTTCCTGGGTATCGTGCATTCAATTATGTAAAAAATCGTTTGTTTGTAATTTTATTCAACCGACTTTGAAGTCTAAAAAGATCCCCATGGGAAAAACAAGATTCAGACATTAAATTGTTATGTTATGTATTCTCCGTGCGAGGAGTAACGATTATGATTTAGAAGGAGATGTTCGCTCATCACCATGAGGCACCAAGAGTGAACAGTAATGTTTCTGGCTAGAATGAAAGATGTGAAGAGAAAGTGTTGAAAGTTCCGTCAGAGTGCGGCAGGTAGGAAAATTAACAGATGTTTTTGAAAATTGAGCGAAAGGGCATGTATCCAATGGTACTCGAACCATGGACGTCAATCTTTGCCTAACATCCCACTGCGGGGTAGGTTGTAGTGATGGAACAAGTCCGCCACTTCAACAGGCAAAAATCGACGCATGGAAAGACGCTCATGTACCACTGTGGCTTGTATAGTTTATTCTTAGCGATCTATTGTGTGCACTCTGTTTACTGATGCGCACATGGGAGAGGAACTCTCTCCTTTTTTCCGTTTTTTCCGCTTCACGATGTTTCTCTCCGAGGTCTCTACGTTGGAGACGACGAGAAAAACTTTAGTGATCGTCAGTCGTTGCGAATCAAAACAAACCCAAAAAAGGAGAGAGTTTCTCTCCCATGTGCGCATCAGTAAACAGAGTGCACACAATAGATCGCTAAGAATAAACTAAAGTAAACTTAAACTGCTTTGAAATACTGAAGAGATTTTCACATATGATTTATTGTCCATTTGATAATGAAAACCTAATAATTTACTCTGCACAGGTTTTGTTCATTTTATTTGTGTTTAGATGAGCCATTTGGAGAGTATAAAATCGAAACTCATACATTTCCATTGAAGATTTGATCAATAAACAACATGTTTACTTAAATTTTTCAGGCAACAGGACATATTTGGGAACAAAGAAAAAATATCTCCCTAATATTGGGTCCACGATTTTCTTGTTGTTAAATTATTGTTATTTTATCTATGTGAACAGAAAGTTTATAATGTTCAAATATTTTCGGTACATCTAGGCTGCATAACTCGTTTTATCGGTTCAATTTCACACATATAAGATTATCCGAAGAATGTGGTGATAATCGGTTCAGTTAAACAAAGAAATCATGATGTCGAAAAAGCTGAGAAAATCGTTAATTACACGGAAGTAAACAACAGTAATTTTATCGATAATGTCTGAATTTTTTCGTATGAAATCGGTCATCTTGATAGGAAAATTATTTTGTTGACTATCGCGGAATTATTGTCATATTTGGTACATAGGCTGAATGAAGGAGCTAGCCTAACATAACATCCTCTTACGTATTGTACGTCTGTTTGAAAAAGTACTTGAGAATTACTTGAACAGCTTGAAAAACTATTTACAGCCGGTGCCTTCTACAACATAAACCTAATTTTATCGTTATCTGACTTCCACGATACTTAAAGGGGATCAAACTGTCAGTAATTAAGTGCCAACAAGTAATGTTTCAACTATTTTACTTAAAATGAAAGTTTACGGTCGTCGCCCAAGTAACACAATTTGTTTCAATAAAGCAACGATGGCTTCTTTGCAACAAAATATGATTGAAATATAAGGCAACCACGACGTTACGCGTGACTGCATTGCAATCAGAAAAGCGCAAGAGGTGGAGTCTATTTGCAACATATTATCTGAGTTTCAAACGTGTTGACAAAAAGCTTCATGAAACTTATGACACTGATACCGTAAACTGACATGTCGAATGATAATCATGTTCCGAGTGAGTTTATAATACGTTTCATAGATGTATCAACATTATATGATAAATACGCGAGTCTATCGTTCACCGTTCATTTGTTTTCAGTTTATAATTGGTTGCAGATGAGGTGCAATTATATTTCAAAATATGAACGTTGTTTTCACTAGTGTGCAGGCTTAAAAAAATGTGTATTATTATTAATAATAATTGGAGCTTTAAAATTTATGATCTCAAAGACAATTTTATAAACGAACTCAGATTTATGGTGAAACACGTTGTTTCACTAAGAAAAATATGATGCGCTCAAGAAATGCTTAAAAAATATCCTTTTTCGTTCTCCTGAAAAAGTAATTCTCAAATGATATTTTGATTTAAAGATTTCAAATTCGATTTCCATATTCTTGTCTGCCATGTGCAAATGAAATGTGTTTGATTTGAGCCATCTAATCTTAATAATAATGCAAATACATGAATACATTTGTCTACGCATGGTTTAATCATATAATTTATCATGGTGGCTGAGCATAAAAACAACTACATCGCAGATTGTAAGTTTATTGACAATTGTACAGTGACAACGTGAATCAAAATATGAACAATTTTATTTATCGAAGAAAATTCAATATACTTGCTCAGCTAGACACTACTGTTATAAACGTTATTCATTTAATTGAATACAGCTGTTTTCAAGTTACTGTGAAAGAGCTGCTGCTATGAAATTGGTTTAAATGGCCAGCCAATTAAAAAGAATCATTCAAGTTATAGTTGCACTCACCCAAGTAACTCAAACAAGGTGTGAAAGTCTGTTTAAAAAATGTATTTGCATGATGACATTACGTACATTCATGCCCGTGAAGAACAAATACATAGGAAAAAGCATTAATCTAAATCAACTTTTGTCTTTTAGGCCATTCTTTAGGCCATTCTTTGAATCCATAGGCCAACAAAATGAATAAAATGTTTGCGTTTAAAAAAAAACTTCATCGGCATATGTGTTTGAATTAATTAAGGTTTAAATAATTGTTTTCAAAAATTATTTGTTAGCGTGAAGAAGTTTCTGTGATTTTAACAGCAGGTGTTAAATCCAATAAAAATAGTAACAACAAATATTCAATAAGGACTAAAACATTTATTCATGTATGACGCAGTTGAAATAAAAAAGCGTTTTAAGATTAACAATGCCAATAAGTTTTTTTTTTGTTTTGTTTTTTAATTCTATCACAATAGTCATTTTTCCACTTGATTTTAGTAATAAAATCTTCCTATGTATATGAAACATGTAACATTTTTCCAAAGCTCAATCTCATCGTACAATTTCAATCGGGCATTTCTTCGGGGTTCGTATCTTCGTTGTATGCCTTAAATCTAGATTGAAGAAAAGATAATTACTGTTCGCCAAACCAAAGTATTCATATTATGAAAAAAGGGAAGCCAAATTTCATTTCGATTTTTTTTCTAAACCAATCATTGTGAACTATATATAAATAAATTTGATCGGCGATGTACGGCTTATTTCTCTTTCTCCCAAAACACTGGACTGTTACCGACATGTTCATTTAAACGTTGCAATACTGTAGCGTTTTCTCATTGCAGCTTGCGTAGTATGCAGCATGTATCTAATACGTTGCAGATTTAATCATATTAATCTTAGTTTTGCTATTGAACTGCAACCTTACCGCAACGGTTTTTTACATACATGAACTTGTTTGCGTAGTTTATATAATATGTCACGATATAAGTTACACCAGAATCATGTTGCAAATGCATGATTTGAAACAAACATTGCATGCGTAGAGTGTGAGCACTAGTATGTATTAAACGTCAGTTGTCAAAAGAAGTGTACAGAAGGAAGTGTAATTTTTAAGACAATTGAGTAAAAAAATCAAATTTCAGGCAATGTTCCTTCCTGTTTTAATGGTTTTCCGTTTGTTACAAACGATGCAATCAGACAGCAGCACTAGCTCTCTCGTGAATATATGACCAAGGAAATGAAATAAAAACAAGTCTTAGTTACAAGTATCATTTAACATTCTTTATGATGGATACCAATAGGCTCATATCACCAACTTTCAATATTCACAATCCTATCGAGCACGTTGCCAAAGTTTGGTTTTTAATTCATTCCCTATGCAGTTACCAGCATGATAGTAAAAATCCCTTTCCCTAAAATGGGGCGAATAGGTTTATATCTGTGGATCGATCCAAGGTTTGAACTGTTCATTAAATAAAATATATGTTTTTGTCAACAGACTGATAAAAAGTTAAACACTTATGATTTTGGATATGGAGTGAAGACATTATTGACATATGACATAATTTCTTCCTATACAAATAATTTGCTTCCAATTGGGAACTATTTGGGTGAATGAGAGAAAACGTTTATAGCATAACATTGCATTAATTTGTTTGTTATTTTTAGTATTCTCCCTAGCGCGGAAGTAACGATCTTTGATGAAGTTTGCAGAAGCAGATTGCATTAATGTCATTCTAATATGAAAGACGTTTGAGAGTATATTCCCCACGATATTCCACCACGATGAAATATATGCTAGAACGCTTAATATGCTAGGAATCCAGCAAATTATTGGCAAATTCGTTGGACTAATCAAGTACAACGAATTAATCATAAATCATGTTTTGCAAATCCGCTTTTGAAATCTTCAAGATTTAATGAATATGACTGAATGTTAATGACTATGCATAGCACTGGTCAGCATCATTTAATATGAAAAAAAAACTATGTAACCTACAATCAGTTCAAATGATTGAATTTATCTTGGGTTTAAAACATTTGGAAGGGAATACTTCATTCAATAAATTTATGACTCTCCATCGTTAATGTAATAAAACAAATAAGCTGGAACTCTTCTGAAATGTATTCAACAACACTTTGTTTCACGGTTTTATTTCTCCTCTCTTTTTGTAAGATTTCACTCAGAGTATTCTAGCTGTGGTAGGTAACATCGCTGTGGCATGTTGCCTGGATGCCATACTAGTTACTAGATAGTTGCATATCCATTCCAATATATTTTCACAACTACGTGTGACAGTAAGTTATAAAAAGGGTGTTGGTAACTTAAAGGTTCTTAATAATAAAGTGAAACAAGATTGTATTTTAAGATTATGTTGCAATGAAGTTCCTGGCTTCAACAAGTTTTACATACCCAAAGTGATATTTATTTGAAACAAACAAACTCCATCTGACTTGAGAACATAATTCAATGTTAATAATTGTGTCAAATTTGAATATGTGGCAATGTTAGTGCACTTTAAAGTATTCTTTGCAACATAACATCAGCTATGATGCAACAGCGTTCGTTTCCTGTGCCTCTCTATAGTCGTATTAGTAACAAGAAAATGAAAAACATTTTTTGAACGATGTTGCATGTGTTGCTTGGGCGTCGGCACAAAACCATGCTTCTTCCAATGATTTTGTAGTGATCTGATCAAGATCTCCAGCCTCGACCAATTGTCTCATCAACTAGACACTTGCGCAAGCACAACGGTGCTCAACAAAAACCGCCAAATAACTGAATAGGTTACATGCACCTACTTCGATTTCTTTTGAACACGCTTCTATGAAAGTATCCTTCTTGTGAGTTTTTCGCACGTTTATGGAAAATCTCGAACATATTTACCGAAGACGCCATCTTGTAATATGGCAAGAATCTCGAGATCCAGCGCAGCGTAGTGAGATAATTCTGTACTTTTAAGTCAACCACCCTCCAATGATTTCTCAAATAACTTTTCCGACGACAGTAAATTCCTAAATGATCTCGATCTCAGAATACGAAAGTACAAAAAGTTCACATGTACATTAGCATCACGTAGCGGCTGAATTCTTGATTAATGTTTACACTATGCAAATGGCTTTAACCACACAAACATATTTAACGCCAACTTTGTATACGTCAAGGATGCCTAGATTCAGGCTATTCAGTAATTTTACATGCACACTAGCGCCACCTAGTGAGATAATTTGATAATTTTGATCTTTTAACGTAATCGCACCGACAAACCGACGCGAAACTCCAATCTTCACTATTGATCAAGAATCCATAACGATCGATTC
>JASCZW010016651.1:0-18349 GCA_034211315.2 Aedes japonicus | reverse complement strand
TTCTGATGACGGTGATGACGGTGACAAACGAAGCAATGCTGATGACGGAACGAGGCGACGATAATTTCGAAGCGGTGATGGCGGTTCAGGAATGGCGACGGTTCTGAAATGGCGACGGTTCCAAAATGGCGATGGTTCCGAAACGGCGACGGCTGACCACACAAATGGCGTGTCGCGGCGTACCTAGACCCGTGCGCAATATGGCCGAAACCAGAGTTGCGGAGAGAGTGGCGGCTGGACGGAAGGCTTCCGATTTATATTTTGTCGAGAACGTCCGGAATTGACTGTCTCCTTCAATATAGGAGTCCCCTTTCCCAAGCGACCCGGCTTCGCGGTACCTTTCCGCTATGACCGAGCGGGGTTAAGGAAGACTACTATATATTTTGGGTAAGGTCCGGTTCAGTGTCCGACACTTGACAACGGATCACTGAAACCGCGCTCTCGCTATCGGTTCCACAAGGATTGTAACGTAGGGTGGAAACACGACGGATTATTGGCGACCGTCGGAATAAATTCGCTAGTTTTCCGAGCGAACTTCACTCTCCTCCGTTTAGCTACCTGAACAGGCGGGCCTTTGCAGGGCGCACGAGTCTGGCGTTCTTGCAGACGACGTTCACCAAATCGCTCAAATCAAATTCTTCAGCATCCACGATCGCCGAACGAGGAATATTAAACCAGCCCGTACAACACAAAAAGCCCGTCGAACGGAGCTGTCCAACGCGAAATGACCAAAATTAAAATCAAGAAACACCCGAAATTAAACATTTAGTAACATTACCTTTTTGTACGTATTCACAATTTTTAATCGATTTTACCAGTTATTTGCAACGCATATGCTACACAAAAGCACTCTAAAAACTGAATATACAAAAAAAAGTTACATCTATGAACTGTGCTCATGCCATTATTTAACAAGTCACCTTTGACTAAACACTTAAAACACTTAAAACCACGTCAAACACAACTGTTTTCCAGCCGATTCGCTAGCGTAATGGCCGGGATTAAAACCTCCATTGCCCAAGAAACCACGGAATCAAAGAAATTGAATCGGACGCGAGAAATGATGTTCGGCTTAGCCATTGTATTGTATTCAGGTGTTCATTTGATATCCGTCTCTTTCGCATATGTAGCCTCCCATAAAAACAAACTTTCATCCTAGCGTGCTATAAAAAAGCTTCCACCTATCATGCAATAAGAAACCCTACAAATGTACAATGAATAACACGACTCAAAAACAAGAATCCAATTGGAAACGAAAATCTAATTTGAAACACATAATCTACTATTTACATTACCTTGACCTACAAATCTAGTATTTACATATTTACATTTATACAAAATTGGTCCAAATAAACGCACCGCGTTACATCACACCACTCAGTTTTATGAAAATTTGATCAGAGAATCTGATCAAATTTTCATAACATTATATAAACTTTCTACACAATGATTTGGAAACCTTCCACAGTTGAAACAATATTATTTTTTTCATACTCATGGCCCTCAAAATAAACAAAAACAAAAACGAAAACGAATTAAAAACGGAACTTATCACACCTACATAACTACCGATGATCGCGTTATCGAACAACGTTCAACATTATCGCAACCCTCACTACTTAAAACCAGACCTTTTCTACTCGCGTAGCGCAATCCTACACAATTGCCGACAATCACATTATCAAAACTTGTTTGACACCTTTGTAACTACGACGGATTGTGCCTGGATCCTTAAGATTTATCAGAACATCATACCTGACTTAGCTCCTGACTCTCCTAAATATATAACTACACAGATTTTTCTACTCAACAATGCGAATTGTATCAATTCGAGATACACTGAATTTGCCTAGGACACATTATGTTCCCCTACCCTATTTCGCATCCAACGAGTAACTGATCGCAAGCAACTTGCATGCAAGCTATTTGACACTTGCTCACCCAAAAAACATCGCACTGTCATCGTGACGTACGACCGGTGGAACAGAGAGGGAGAATGAAAAAAACATCAACTTATTATTTCCTATCAAAGTGTAGTGAACCCTGAAACCGAGTGGACCGGCGGTTGAAAAAAAACGTTTTTCCGGACTGTGACGAAACTGGGGGAGTATTAGATATTATTTAATTATATGTACAAATATTGATTATCCTTCTTTCTTTTTTTCAGCTTCCATCGTGGGAAAATTCCATCCGGAAGAACAATTCATGGCAAAATAAAATATTAATTTAAGCACGGACAAGGAATGAACGTACGCCGAACACGATAAACATAACCGGAAAAAATCAAACGAACGAACGAACGGGATCCCGGCATAAACCGAGCTCTAACACGCGACGCCACTCCACACAAAACGACGGATGGCATTAACCCGGGAGTATTCGGTAAGTTTTTGTCTCTTATTATTATAATAAATTTATTTCATTTTAGGTCTCGATAATTTAACATGGAAAATGCGAAACATAAAACAAATAGAACGGAAAAGAACGAACTCACAGATTTGGATGGTTAGATTTAACCTCATTCGCGGAGAAATGTTGCGATAGCGATTTATACTTCCACAAAGATGAACTGGTGAGTAATTTTCAAAGACTTCGACTAACATAGATAAGTACTAACGTATAATAAGTAGATTTTCGAACTTTCTGTTAAGGCTAGGCAAACTATGTTTCTCCATTAAGCTACTAAAATCGTATTTAAGCTCTTTTCGCTAACCATCGAACTTGCGAATGAATTATGGACCATGATTGGTTTTTAATTGCACATATTTTCTCAGTTGATTTTCCATCTAAATTTTTCGACGTGTTTTTTTTCTCCTCTTTTGTACATTTCCAAAGTTCGGACAATGTCATAGCTTGATTTCAGTCATTCCTAAATACCTTAGCAGTTGATTTACCATCGAATGTTTCGATGTATTTTTTTTTTATCTCTTGTACATTTCCAGAATTAGGACAATGTCATAGCTCGATTCCCATAAACCTAAAACTTTTTTAAAAAATTCGCATGAAATATTCCTAATATATTATTATCCTCATCTACAAGCTCATAGCTGTCACCTAATACACGTTTTACATGTGCTTCAACATATTTTTGACCCAATTTAGCACAATAATCTTTAGATTTATCTGAGAGCACTGTATTTTTCTTAAGAACCTTTTCTCCTACACAATACTTTGGTGCATTTTTGTTCGAACGTAAATTATAGTATTTCGATTGCTTTTGATAAGCTTCGGCTAAATTCTTTCTAATATCATTGTATAGTTTATCTCTTTCTTCGTTTGTTAATGTTGAACTATTCTGAGAGTTGGTGTTCCGTAGTCTTTCATACTCAGCACCGTTAGAGATCTGATTTCTACCAAACGTTATAAAATATGGTGAGTATCTAATCGACTCATGTACTGATGTACGAATAGCATTGGCAATTTCCTGTAATTTATCAGACCAGTTTCTGTGACTACCTTTAATGGTGGCTCTGATGGCACTTGTGATTACTTTATTCACTCTCTCAGTATTATTTACCTGAGGGTGATATGATGGTGTTAGCCAATGCTTAACTCCATAGTTGCTTAAGAGATCTGCAAATTCCTTTGAGGTGAATTGCGATCCGTTGTCGGTCAGTATCATCTCTGGTACTCCAAATAATAGAAACACAGCTTGTTCCAAAAAATGAACTAATGTTGAAGCAGTTGCTTGACGGAATGGTTGCACCAAAATAAACTTGGTGAACACGTCTGTCACTACTAATAAACAGGTGTTTCGTGCCTTACCTGATGCTGGGAATGGGCCAACATAATCCAATGTAACGAATTGCCACGGATATTCACAGAATTTCTTTTGGGAACCCATAGGCGGTGTTGGGTTGACGTTTATACATTTCGATGTCTTACATGGTATACATGCCTTGCAATAGGCCTTTGTTTCTTTTGCCATTCTAGGCCAAAAATATTTCTCCTTTACTGCGTTTAACGTTTTGTCATAGCCAAGGTGAGCTTGATCATGGATATCGCTGATTATCTGAGGCCTTTCTTTTTCTGGTGGATAATATTTCAATTGAAGCGCTTGTCGCTAACCTTGTTGGAATCCTCCGTGTACTTGAAGATCTTGCCCTCTGATACCATAAAATCTTTGTACTTCTCTGGTTGCTCTTTGATGTTCTTCTTTAGCTCTGAATAATTGTAACTAACTGAATCGATTGCTTCTATTCTTGAAAGGCAATCAGCTAGCACATTTTCCTTTCCTTTCCTGTACTGCAATACGAAATCGTAGGATTGCAGCTTTAGCGCCCATCGTAGGAGACGTGAGTTAGCGTTTGCTGCCGATATTGAGAACAGCCAGGTGATGCTCTTTGTCACCGTCATCACCGTCATCAGAAAAAACCTGCGCAGGTATGTCCGTACAAAGTTTTCATGGCCATGATTAGTTAGATAATTTGTAGCTTTAGAGCAAGTTCTGTCCAACACGAGTGAAGCTTGAAAATAGATGTTAAATAGATTGAGATTGGAGTTTGTTGTTTAGTTTCCGTTTTTTATTCACGTTTCGTCCTTTAGCTGGCTCATTCGTCATTTTCAATATTGCGTTCGTCTATTCAAATCAAGCACATTCGTTTGAAAACAGGTTCGTTGGTTTGTTCTGGCTTTAAAGTCTAAAGAGACTACGGGAATTATATAACTTGAATGGATTGGTGGGTTTTTCGTTAATTTTATCGGCAAAAGGTGTTCATTTGAGGTTTCAGCAGCATACGTGCGTTTGAAGTAGGGTTTTCCTAAAGTACCGTTCGGGTGGTTCCTCTGAGAAACCAGTTTCAAAAATTAGTCGGGCATATTCAACACGACCGGTGGTCTCCCTTAATGGGAGTGGCGCTTAAGCCATCGCGTTTTACTGTGATTCAGCACCCTTCCCCCGCACGGTTACATTGGTCTCTTTCTTCTTCAGGAGGCCCCTCTGCCCTATCCCGAGTTTCAATATCGTATTCTCTGAAAATTCTCTCAATGCGTTCATATAGGTCTGCCTGTAATTTTTCATCCGTTTCGTCACTAACCGCAGCATTTGCTGTTCTAATCAAATAATGACGAAGCCTGGATACAACTGCTCGATCTTTGCGTTTACTTAGATGTTCTTCTAGCTCATCAACATTTTTTACGATCACGCTTTTTTCGTTCTTTATATTCGCTATCGGCGCGTACGGTACCTTTAACTTTCTGTCTTCCTTGACCAACCGCCTCAACAATCTCTTTTTATCTTCTAGACTCTCTCTTTTGTCCACCCATTGTCTTCGTAATTTTAATTCGTAGTCTACCTCGTCTTCCAAAAGATACTCAACCGCTGGTAGAATATAATCGAAGGCCATTTTGAGCAAACTTGAACAAATTCACTTAAACAATACAAACAAAACCTAAAACTCACTTCACTTCGATATAAAAACAAATGAAAACACCTCAACCAAATTCAAACAAAGTCTACCTGAAAACCTTAGCCTACAAAAAATATATTTACAATCAAGTTATCTCCAAATACTATGTGAAAAGTTTAAATTCAACTGGAATGAGTTTCCAAAGAATAAAAAGTTTTTGACGTTGGGCGCCAATGTAACCGTGCGGGGAAGGGTGCTGAATCACAGTAAAACGCGATGGCTTAAGCGCCACTCCCATTAAGGAGACCACCGGTCGTGTTGAATATGCCCGACTAATTTTTGAAACTGGTTTCTCAGAGGAACCACCCGAACGGTACTTTAGGAAAACCCTACTTCAAACGCACGTATGCTGCTGAAACCTCAAATGAACACCTTTTGCCGATAAAATTAACGAAAAACCCACCAATCCATTCAAGTTATATAATTCCCGTAGTCTCTTTAGACTTTAAAGCCAGAACAAACCAACGAACCTGTTTTCAAACGAATGTGCTTGATTTGAATAGACGAACGCAATATTGAAAATGACGAATGAGCCAGCTAAAGGACGAAACGTGAATAAAAAACGGAAACTAAACAACAAACTCCAATCTCAATCTATTTAACATCTATTTTCAAGCTTCACTCGTGTTGGACAGAACTTGCTCTAAAGCTACAAATTATCTAACTAATCATGGCCATGAAAACTTTGTACGGACATACCTGCGCAGGTTTTTTCTGATGACGGTGATGACGGTGACAAACGAAGCAATGCTGATGACGGAACGAAGCGACGATAATTTGAAGCGGTGATGGCGGTTCAGGAATGGCGACGGTTCTGAAATGGCGACGGTTCCAAAATGGCGATGGTTCCGAAATGGCGACGGCTGACCACACAAATGGCGTGTCGCGGCGTACCTAGACCCGTGCGCAATATGGCCGAAACTAGAGTTGCGGAGAGAGTGGCGGCTGGACGGAAGGCTTCCGATTTATATTTTGTCGAGAACGTCCGGAATTGACCGTCTCCTTCAATATAGGAGTCCCCTTTCCCAAGCGACCCGGCTTCGCGTACCTTTCCGCTATGACCGAGCGGGGTTAAGGAAGACTACTATATATTTTGGGTAAGGTCCGGTTCAGTGTCCGACACTTGACAACGGATCACTGAAACCGCGCTCTCGCTATCGGTTCCACAAGGATTGTAACGTAGGGTGGAAACACGACGGATTATTGGCGACCGTCGGAATAAATTCGCTAGTTTTCCGAGCGAACTTCACTCTCCTCCGTTTAGCTACCTGAACAGGCGGGCCTTTGCAGGGCGCACGAGTCTGGCGTTCTTGCAGACGACGTTCACCAAATCGCTCAAATCAAATTCTTCAGCATCCACGATCGCCGAACGAGGAATATTAAACCAGCCCGTACAACACAAAAGCCCGTCGAACGAGCTGTCCAACGCGAAATGACCAAAATTAAAATCAAGAAACACCCGAAATTAAACATTTAGTAACATTACCTTTTTGTACGTATTCACAATTTTTAATCGATTTTACCAGTTATTTGCAACGCATATGCTACACAAAAGCACTCTAAAAACTGAATATACAAAAAAAGTTACATCTATGAACTGGCTCATGCCATTATTTAACAAGTCACCTTTGACTAAACACTTAAAACACTTAAAACCACGTCAAACACAACTGTTTTCCAGCCGATTCGCTAGCGTAATGGCCGGGATTAAAACCTCCATTGCCCAAGAAACCACGGAATCAAAGAAATTGAATCGGACGCGAGAAATGATGTTCGGCTTAGCCATTGTATTGTATTCAGGTGTTCATTTGATATCCGTCTCTTTCGCATATGTAGCCTCCCATAAAAACAAACTTTCATCCTAGCGTGCTATAAAAAAGCTTCCACCTATCATGCAATAAGAAACCCTACAAATGTACAATGAATAACACGACTCAAAACAAGAATCCAATTGGAAACGAAAATCTAATTTGAAACACATAATCTACTATTTACATTACCTTGACCTACAAATCTAGTATTTACATATTTACATTTATACAAAATTGGTCCAAATAAACGCACCGCGTTACATACTTTCTTTCTGAATCTTACTGCATGGACATCTCTTTTCACATCTAAAAACTCATCAGAATGGACCCAACCCGATACGAGGTTCAGATAGCGAGTGAAAGCTATAGACTGTTCCGAGAATTATAAATACACATTGCATACATATTGCATGGAAGTATGCAAACGCATGGTGTTTCTCCCGAGCAAATAAAACGAACCCGACAGTAAGTTGAGGAATATTTTTTTTCTTACGGGACAGCCGCTTTCTATCTTCCTGAAAGAAAAGAATGTTCCTGGATCAGCGAAAGCCATGCACACCGAGAAATTCGGCGAGAAGATAACCACTTAAAACCAGCGAATAGTGTTGACAAATTTAAAATGATTGCCTCAAAGCGGTAAATATGACAGGTACAAGCTCCGTGTACCTATAGGTAGTTTAAGGGAAAAGTTAGAGAACTCACCAACCTTAAGAAAAAACAAACAAACTGCAATACAAATGGAAAGAAAACATTGTTATTTACTATGGTTGAGAATAAAGCCACCAAATGTATACCGTATGGTCTTTTTTTTCTTTAAGAAAAAGAGTGTATTTATATTTTTCGGAACAGTCTATATTACGTTACTAAATGAGATCTTCTGGCAGTTGGAAAACCAATCAAGCTGGAGTTCGTCAGTTGGCTGTGATTCTCGAGAAGGGTGCATGGGAGCCACAATGGAAAAAAATGTTCTATGCTAAACGTTTGTACTGTAAACTGTAAGAAATACCTTGTTTTCTGTATATAAGTAATGTTGATGAATACTGTGAAAACAGAACGTTTGAATGCTGAGCAATATGCGGAAATATGTTGACAAATATAATGTATGTGTTGGATTGACGATCGCTTAGTACGGTTTAGTTCCTACGGAAATTTTATAATTTTTCCCAGGGCTGGCGGAACTGTTCCGAGGTCTTGAAAACATTCGATTGCTAGGTTTTTATTGCAATGGATTTATTACTACCATGGGGTAATATTAAAAACTGGTTACAAAATTCAATTGAGATAGAATCGTTTCAAGAAACATATGTCCAAAGGGTGTTCGATCAAAAGTTGGTCAAACCAGAGTCTGGGTAAATCGCTTAAAAATGTTCCCTATTTTCAGCTTCGATAGGTATAAAATACAGAAAACATATTTAGTGGTGCGTATATTCAGTTACGTTGAGCTTCCTGTTGATCGAGTGCGAAGTGCCGGATAACATCCCAAGTAACATTGCCAAAATCATCCAGGTTTATTGAGCTTTATAACAGTTTTATGAAAGCCAGTAGAAATTAATTTGGTTTTATTAATGCACCAAGAGGTGCCAATAAGTTCCACATTTTATTCAGGTATATGAGAACCTACGCAACTTGTTAAAAACGATCTTAAAACTTTGTTTTCTAAAATTCGTTTCACTCCTATCAGAGGTTTTTAATTCGACTTTATGAACTCGTAAAATGCAGTTTTGAAATTACGTTTTTGGGCTCATTGTTATGACCATTTTGCTGCCAATAAATGCATTAAACGGCAAATCAGCATTAAGAGAAGTCACAATAAACGACTTCTCAAGTTAGTTTCTAACTAACTTCAAGTTTTTAGGGAAGTTTTAGAGACCCTCGTGATCCATACAAAAATATGACGGCCACCAAATTTTATGATAGCTGCCTTGAAAAAACGAGAGAGGACGAAGGAGGGAGCATCAAAACGGCAACTACATGTTGCTCCCTCCTTCGTCTTTCAACAAATTAATTTCGATTACAACCAGACACTGTCTTCTCATGTAATCCGTCTTCGATCGCTTTGTTGAATGGAGAATGCTGAATGCTGAAATGACGATACGCATCAGCCAATTGACACGACGCATCTTGGTGAATACTGTTGTTGTTGTTGTTTGTGCTAGGAAACTGCGTTTTTTATTCATATTTTTCATAAATATAAGCATTGCTAATAAGTGGTACAACGACAGTAGCTATTCCCTGTGAATGCCCTGCCAACTAGTTTTAAAATTTGGAATCATTGATTGTTTTTCTTTTCCTGCTGGAAACGTGCTAATAAAAATAATAAATAAAAACTAATGTTAGCTTTAATGTGGCTTTAAAACGGCAAACAACATGACCCAATAGTTTTATAGTAGTCGATGCAAAGATAAATTGACTTTTTGACAAAACAGTGATTTTATCCAATTGCCATATTAAATGGTATGATATAATATAGGAAATAATTGAAATTTGGAAAAATAAATGCACCAATTTCTAAATGTAATGCAAACGAACTGTAGACCGGAAACCAATTTCGACTTCTTTTAGATAACCTTATAGATTTCCATCAATTTTTAGGAAATTTATGATTAATTTATCGAATATATTTGTTTTAATATTGTTTTTGTTATTGTCAACTTGCATAATTTCCGAAACGCATTCATTTCGGCTCTTATCGCACATGTGATTTGGAGCATGATAAACTGTGAAAAAACACATTTGTTTTGGATATTTGGCTGTCAAACATAATTTCCCGCAACACTAGAACTTTTTTCTTATATATTATTTACTAGTAAATGAATCAAAATGTTCAGAAAACCGAACAAAGCAGAACAATAAAAACCAACCACGATATCACAGTGTCGTTTGACAGCTGTGGCCATTAAGCCGTATGCTGGGTTTCATGGCAGCAAACAGGTTTTATGAAGGTTCTCAACCTCATTCATAAGATTTTTTGCTAGAATATTTTTGAAATCTTTCTGGTCTTATAAAGGTTTTATTAACATGGTTTCACAACTGCCTATAGAGTGGGACACATTGTTCAAATTTCGGCTATAAAGAAGGATAGGGAAGGGGTCAAAAGACAAAACAGTTTTGAATGTAGATTTATCAACAAAGCCAGGTGGGGTGCTACTTGTGGTAAGTGTCCAGTTCGTTACGATTTATAACATTCGTCAAAGCAGTCCTGAACAGCTTTTAAAATATTCGCGCTTGGTCGTCATAACAGCTTAGATGTTCTCATTCACTACAAATTTCAAGAGAACAAATGTCAGTGCAACAAACATGCAGTATTAATTTCATGCACGATATTTCAACGATATTAAAAATTCAATCAATACCATTACCATTCAGTACCATTCAATTTCAATCTTATCTAAATTGCACGCTGGCCATTTTCGGTTTCTTCAAGAAATCAGCTTAAGGGTTGTTAGAAAAGGCTGATAATCGATATTATTCGCAAATGCAAATGGATTACGTTTCTTATACCAATATCACGGATCTTTTTTGTGGCATTTTTAGTGATAGTTTGTTGCCAATAACAATGTCGTTTCCATTATGGAATTCATTCCAATTCAACTGAATTTAACCAAATCGTCAATCGCAATCTAAGTCAACCGAATATAGAAAATGGCTTGGGGGTCCATGAAGAAATGAATCAGGTGAACAATACAGAAGAATAGTTTAAGTTTTTTGATTCAAAATTGGCAAAATAGACAACCCTCAACTCAACTCATCCAACACCATAAACACGGGGTATTCATTATTTGCCTTGTTTTTTTTTTCTTCCAGGGACGAGAAACAAATTGATTTTGCCGAACAGATGGAATCGGTAGCATACGTGCTTTGCGGCGAAGGAACCGTGTCCTATGAAAAGTTCTGCCAAATATGGCACGCCAAAGGGGTAAGTCCACATCCAAAGAGACTTCTGTCGATCCGAATAATGTTGATTGACAGCCATCAATGTGGCTGTTGTTGTTCAACCGGGCTGGTTTGGATTTTTAATTACTTCACATTTTCTTCAACAGATCTTGGACAAACTCTATCGGTTAATCGACGTCGACTCAACCAACCTGCTCTCGACCAATCAAATTATGGAGTTCATCTCAAATCTCACCAACTCCCGGTAAGTTGACCAATCTAGCACACTGATAATTACTGCGATCCTCAATTATAACCATTATGATTAAAGTTTCATAATTATTGGAAAGCCCGGTCGAATTACGTCATCTCACTAGGAATTAGCCCTCTGTCCCCTCGATGATTATATCCATTATACAATCAACACTTCGCAATCACGACATCTCGACAAAGTGATCAACAGTCCGATCGAGTCGAGTTTGATCGAAATTGCTTTTCTCCTAATACGGTTATCTTGGTCAGCAAAAACAAAGCAGCAAATATCTCCAAACCATATCTAGATCTATGCAGCAGCCAGCACCCAGCAACTGGCCGTCCAATCTACGACCTTCATCGATTGACGCGCTTCGTGCGAGATCATTATCTGGAGCTGTCCGTCGCTCTGATTCCAATCGCCCCGTGAGGATCAAGTAGTGACCAATTAAAGCGCCCCTCGCGTGCACGCAAAGAAATCAGATACGAGCGATCAGGAGATCTCTATCTCATCTGTAATAAAGCTTGAGAGAAGGATAACGTTTCCCTGACGTGGTTGGAATAACTCAATCGATTGTTTGGACAAAACATCATTACAGTTATACTGGCTCATATTCCAATGCAGACGATCACACCTCATTAAGTATTTCAATATTTACACCACGTCGTAGAGACCAGCCTTTCCGAACAACCTCATTAGTAGCAAACCAGAACACCCAGACGCACTCAATTCCCATTTCAGCTCACGTAGTCTCGTTAAACGAAATTCCTGCCCATAAAAAATCCGCCTACCAACTCAGCTCTCTACTGCTTCCAGTTATCTCCGTCTCTAAGCATAGATGAATGGCTTTGATGCTGCCTGTCAGGAAGATGACACCGAACGACGTCGGACGTGGCGCGTGGTATTTAGACACTCCTTATTTCGGCATTCACCACCTGTAGGGCTATCCGTCCGTCAGCGATAGTCAGCCAGCAAGATCATCCAAACAAACTGTGAATGAAGAAAAAGCTGACGCGATGCAAACGATCGATCGTCCGATCGCCGCAATCCATAAACAACAACGGGTGCGAGAAAAGCGATCCGCATGGGAGAGGAAGATGAGTACTGATCATGATCTTGCATCTCTTGGAAGAGTTTTGTCCGTCATCCTGCCCGAGTCATCCATCCTGAAGTTGATCGCATCACGAGCATCTTGTTGACTTAACCTGTTCGTGATGGTCCCGGTGGATTCTGTTGAACGCAGAGTTTGTCTTGCCTCGTCTTCCTGGAAACCGCCTGGAAACGATGCTGACGATCAGATGGTGTTTAATTTATGCACCGTAATTCGCCCGGCACAAGCGCTACCGTTCTGCTGGTAAAGTGCATGCTTGCAGGTTTTGATCAATCTACGCTCTCGCTATATCTCCGCTATCGCTATATATATATATATATATATATATATTGGTGATGAATTTGCGTTTCACTTTGCGAGTCATGACAAGAGTTAATTTTGCATAATGGCCCTTTGGCGGTTGCGCTTCAAAGGCTGCTCGATGTCCGACGATGATCCTCGGTTTGTTTTTCCAAGGGAAATTGAGACGCATTTCAGCCGAAGGCTGGTTTGAATGGGAGTTTTTGCTCGGATTGAAGTGCTGTGCTGGGGAGTTGTTGTGTACTCGTAAATCACATTTATGGTTTCAAATTTGACACTTTGACGATCATAAAACAGATGCCAGTCAAGGGTTGTGTAAATGAGTTATATAACAAGGGTTATTGAAATATTTTTCGGAAAATAAACCAAACGAGAAGAGATACAGTAAAGATGAAGAAATAGACAAGATAATCAACATAGGCCAACTGTCATCAATGGCTAGTGTACGATTTTAATTGAATTGAATAAGATGAAAAGTGACCGAGCAATGGTATGTTTTGTAAAGTTATTTTGTTATCGTAAGGTGACAAAGCTGCGATCGGATTTGAATTAATCACAGTTTAAAAATACACCGTTCCAGATAAAAAAATTACTTTAACAGGTGGTAAAATCCGCCCCCGTTTGATTCCAAGCCATAGGAGGCGTACACAACGAAATTGTTTGCAATCTTCATGCGAATTAAAGGTGAACACGAAATTATTGCGACACATTCAACAGGGCATAACTTTTTTACCATTGGGTAAAAATCAACCAAATTTTTGCACACTTTCTCATTGATGTGTATTGTTTACATGCTGTCAAACTCGAAGTCGTGTTTTTCGATTCAATGAAAATGGAGGTGAACCAACGCGAGTCGAGAGAACAAATTCTTTCCAAACACCTGGAATTTCCTGACCTGTCGCACCGGCAGTTGGGAAAAATGTTGAACATTCACCATTCAACCGTCTCCAGACTGTTGAAGCGGTTCCAGGAGCGGTTGACGTTGGACCACGGCAAATGAGCTGGAAGAAAACCGGGACCGGAGAACAAAAAGACTGAGGGAAAGGTGAAGCGGATGATTAAAGCAAATCCCAACGTCTCAAGCCGTGATTTGTCTAAAAAGATCGGCATGTCGCAGAGCTACGTCCAGAATGCAAAGAAGAGAGCTGGACTACATACATACAAGGTACAGAACTTCCAAACCGCGATGAGCGGCAACAATCGACGGCTAAAACTCAGGCACGCAAGCTCTACGAGTAGATGCTGACAAAATATGGCTGCTGTGTGATGGACGACGAAACGTATATAAAAGCCGATTTTAAGCAAATTCCGGGGTTGGAGTTTTCACCGGCAAGAGCAAGTTCTATGTGGACGACAAATTTAAGAAGAAGAAAAATGTCGAAGTTCGCCTCCAAATATCTCATTTGGCAGGCCATCTGCTCTTGCGGACTGAGGAGTGAGCCTTTCGTGACAAAGGGCACAGTAAATGGCAAGATCTACAAATCTGAGTGCCTCGAGAAGCGCCTTTTGCCGTTCTTGCAGCAGCACGATGAAGCTCCGCTATTTTGGCCAGATTTGGCATCATGCCATATTGGCATCATTCATATCTCTAAAAGTGTCCCGTAGTGGTATGAGGCCAATTCTGTCCATTTTGTTCCAAAGGACATGAATCCATGCCAAGCTGTCCGGAGCTATTTTGATTTTTGAAGTAAATATATGTATAAACTACCCTAAAATTTTGGTTTGATTCTAAACATTATAAGAAAATTGGCATGACATTTTCGGTGTCGCAATAATTTCGTGTTCTGCCCTTTATAACAATGTTTTCAATCCTTCTGGCTAGATTCAGTGTATGCTATCTGGCTTCAATTTTCATGAAATATCCCATTATTTTCTGCCAAATCTAGCATTCCCTTTAAGGAAGGTCCACGTGACATAATACGCAGTAAGGGAAGAAGGGGAGTGGTATAAAACACTTTAGCATTAGATAACGAAAACAATTAAATGTTTCTTTCTATCTGTGTACAAAAATGTATTGATTCCTGCTCAGTAAGCAAAATTTTCAGGACCAGACAACCTAGCCTCATGCATCAGAGTATATTAAAAACAAAATTCAGTGCTCAAGGCTGAGATGATGTTTTATGGTTTTTGATAATATTTAATACAACCTGATTCTTTTTCTACACGGATTTTTTTAAACTGCTTTTTGCACACGGTTTCTCGAACACGTGTTTTTTTATTATTTTTAGCTACTTGAGTTGGAGGAATTCCAAACACAACTGGATTGTTTGTGTGGATCAAGGGAGGTCAAGGAAGGGACAGGAGTGTTTAAGGGGTCAGGGGCGGAGGGAGGGGAGGTCAAGAAGCTTGAGGCTCAGAGGCTAGAGATTCAGAGGTCGATGATTAAGGTGTGTCTATGGAGGAGGGTGGCTGGCAGAGGAGGTCAGGAGGGCCAGGATCATAGGATCAAGGGATGGTCTAGGGTGGGCAAGGGAGGTCATTGGGGTCAAGGGCAGAGGTGGTCAAAGAAGGTGGGTCAGGGGTGGGCAGGGGTTCAAAAGAAGAAGGAGGTTAGGGCGGTCAAGGGGCCTTTGGTTTCGAAGATTCGAAACTGATTCTGGGAAGCTACTGGAACTTCTGAGAAGATCTGTAAACTTCTGGGAAGTGAATCCTGGAGAGTGTGAGCTTTTTAGTGGAACCACTGCATCTTCAAACACTTTCTCGTCTTCACTCATATCTACAACCCTTTTATGAACGGCACAAAAAGCAGCCCATACTACACTCAGAGCATCTAGATCGATTTGAATATCGACTTCTTCGACCGCTTCTGGTCTTATTTAGTCCACCGTATCGGAAATCCGTTTTAACCGCGGTTTGAGCGATTTTCGTTCACGAATAAGTTTATCCATTTTTGTGGATTTCCCGCACATATTGTTCAACTGAATATGTTCCAAAATGTAACTGCTCACACTATTGGTTCTGTACCACTAAGATGCCGATCAGCAGAAGCACTTCTAAAGCGCGACGACGGGGCCAATTCACGGGTACTAAAGGGTGTATTCGATAAAAATGGCACACAGAAAATCTTCTGTAACTTTTGAATCGTATGAGTATAAAACCTAGAAATTTAAGTAGATCTTATCCATAGTGTATTATTTACATCTGCCAAGTTTCATAGTTATACATTCAGCAGTTCCAGTCATGTCGTCGAAACAAGAAATTGTCCGTGAGAAAATTTTGTGCACTCACAATCAAAATCCAGGGACGTCCCACCGGTGGATTGCTAAAAGGTTTGGAATTGCAAATACAACTGTGTCTCGTGTAATAAGAACCTTCAAGGAGCGTCGGAGTGTCCAAAGGAAGGAAGGGAGTGGTCGTAAAAGTGGGCCAATGGACAGTAAAATGGCCAGGAAAGTCGTACAACAATTCAAGAACCGTCCAAACATGTCAATTGAGATGTCGCTAAAAAGTCTAAGGTGTCAGTCGGTTTTGTGCAGAAAACCATGAAGCGTGCTGGATTACATGTTTACAAAGTGCAAAAGCCCCAAACCGGAATGAAAAACAAAACATCGCTGCGAAAACCCGCGCCCAGAAACTTTACACGAAGCTGCTCACCAAATCCGGTTGCATCGTGATGGATGACGAAACATACGTCAAGGCCGACTTCCGTCAACTTCCTGGGCAAGAATATTTCGTTGCCAAGTCGAAGTTCGATGTTCCGGAGGATGTTCGAAAGAAGAAACTATCGAAATTTGCAAAGAAGTTTCTACTCTGGCACGCGATTTGCGGATGTGTTGAAATAAGTGCTCCCTTCATCACTTCCGGAACAATAAACGGTGCGATTTACACGGAAGAGTGCTCTTAAGAAGCGTCTCTTGCCATTCATTAAGAAGCACAAAGGATCAACTCTGTTTTGGCCTGATCTAGCATCCTGCCACTACGCTCGAAACGTATTGGAGTGGTACCGAGCCAACGGAGTCAATTTTGTGCCAAAGGATATGAACCCACCAAATTCACCGGAACTTCGTCCAATTGAAAAATTCTGGGCAATTATGAAAACGGAACTTCGCAAACATCCCAAAACTATAAAAACAGAGCTAGAATTGAAGAAAATTTGGGTAAAAACAACAAAAACACTGGGAAAATCGGTTGTACAAAATTTGATGGGTGGAGTGAAAAGGAAGGTGTGGGTATTCGGGATGGGAGACGAAATTGAATAAAACAAATGTTGTAAATCAAAACTCATTAGTAGTTCTTCATTCCCTGAAAATTTCAAGAAAATCCGATAATCAGTTTAATTTTGATGAGTATATATGTGTGTGCTTATTTTTATCGAATACACCCTTTAGTGGTCACATACGCGGTTCACTGCGAAATGTTCGCTATCCGGCTCGAAGGACGTTAGCGTAGGTCCCAGAAAAGCGTGAAACTACGAGAAGGATAAAATGAATCAGCTTGTGGTTTTACTTTTAACAATTCAATTCGTACTGCTTTATTTCGCCTCAAAGGAACATTTGTATCCAATGGGGACAAAAGGGGCAGAAGGCCCCTATTGTTGCCCCTGAAAACAAGAAAAATGCATCATCCAGTTGATTGTGTATTGGTCAGTTGAAAAAGTCTGTGAGCACCATTGGTTTTAGACCGGTTTCGATCACGGGTAGCGTATCGACTCTCATTCTCGTGCCAACACCTGTAATTAGAAAATGAGAAGAAAGAATAGTAATTTCCATTTAATTCCAAATACTTTTATTGCATAACGTGACAGATACGCGTATTTTGTCTACAATGTGTAGACGTCCTTAGTGGCAGGGACGAATGACCTTAGTTGTTAAAGTCCTCTATAAAAACAACAACAACAACAACGTCTTCAGTGTCGTGTACTAATACAGTCGAGTATTAGTGCACGACACTGGAAGAAGTCTGCATATTGTAGACAAAATACGCTTCTCTCTCATTTTATAGCTTCCTGTAGGTTCAGAGCACTTCTAAGAAGTTCTACGAACCACAGAGAAGTTCTTAATAATTTCTATGAACTCACGGAAAGTTCATAAGCTCCAGGAAGTTCTATGAACTCTAGGAAGTTCATAAACTTCAGAGAAGTTCTATGATTTTAAGGTTGTTTTAGAGGTAGTTATACGTACTTCTAAAATTAAGAATCTAGAGAAGTTCTGTACAATCCCTAGGTAGGTTTGTCTGCGTCTTCGAGGGGAAGTGTTGATGAGTGCGATGTGTAGGGTAGAGTACCTCCTTCTGGTGACGAAACCAGCTCAAGGCTGAATGTCCTTGAATATAAATAAAAAGAAGAAGAAGAGCTACGCTAAAAGTCACCTGAATACATAAAGAAGAAGAGCTAGAGAAAAATAAGGTTTGAGAAGAAATGTGTTATATTTTGTATCATAAATTCACCTAATAAATTGAAAATTTGAATTTGGACCCGCTGATCTACTTCCATAATACATTATTAATTTTGAAATTGCAGAATGTAGGGAAGCAACTACAGACTTCAGAATAAAGAACACAAATTTCAGTCTTTTTGAGCATGAGCGTGATTAACCACCTGAGGTTGCTACTCCGTTATTGCCAGATCAGCTGTAATTACTCAGAGAACCAACAG
>JASCZW010016650.1:0-18340 GCA_034211315.2 Aedes japonicus | reverse complement strand
GTCGTTGTAGTTGCCATCGTTGCCGTTGCTATGTAACGGGATTATCGCGTTCTTGCATTTTTTCCTTCTTTGCTTGCGTTCCACACTCTCTGGTTGCTCTGGACTCACGTCTATGTATAACGTATAGGTACATTTCCCTTGTGCGCGCAGTGACTTAAGTCTCAGTTCATTTTCAGCCCGATTAACATAATTTCAATTCATTTAATGTGTAACAAGCGACGCCGTAAATACTAAGTAGTGTGCGGGCAGTGAAGAAATTTGCAACGATTTCAACGCCTGCCCTGATCTGATGGCGGGCCCCGGCGCTGCAAGCCAGTGACTGGAGAAAACTGTATCATTCAGGAGAAATGGCCTTTTTACTGCTTCTTGATTTGTTTGTTTGTTTTGTTTTTTTTTTTTCGTCGAGGTTTGAACCGCGAACGCATTAACATTCTACACGATTCCAGGCTAAATGAGTTATGTTAAAATCAAAATGGGTAAATTCTTTATTTCTTCGTGGGTTTTACTGCCCTAATGCTCGCCGGACAGAATCGAAGCAGCGCAGGCGCAGGCAAAGCTGCGTTGGACACTGATTTTTGTTTTTTGTGTTTTGTTATGGGGTGAACGTGGTGCGCCTTGGAATTATCTCGATATCTGTGCAAATTGCTTTTCGAGTCATCCGCGGTAAGGTTTTATGGACGGAATCGCTCTTTTTCTTATGGATGTTCTTTGACGTGAACGATGAAACGCTGGAACGTTGGAAATTATATCACCCAAGCAAACGACGTGCTCGGTGAATCCCTACGGAAGCAATGGTTTTTGTGTAGGTACAGTATCGGACATTAGAACTACGTTTTTCGGCATTCAATCCACTCTTGATCGTTTCAAACGTCGATGAATCTTAGAATGTCAATGTCAATGAAAAAAAAACTATAAAATATTCCGTCGACTTATAAATAGGTCTTCAAAGCAGTACATAATGCACTAAAATTGTTGCAGCAACTTGATTGTGACGTGATTGAGTCACAATGCTGTCACCTCGACCGGTTCGTAGCTAGTGTGCTACTGGAGCTTGATTACAAGCTGAACGTTGGAAACCAATTTATTGAAATCAATTAATCCATTAGTAGATGTCTAGTCTTCTAAATCGAAATTAAATTGGTGTTAATCAGTTCAATGTGGTCATTGGCCGTATTTTAAAAAAAAACAAAATATTCTCAATTCTATGATGGGCCCCAGTAGCATCCTTTTTTTTAGGGGTTTCAATCGGTCCATACCGTTTCTGAAGCGTTAGTAAAAAATACCTTGTCTTTCCAATCAAAACCAACAAACCACTTTTTGATGAGCTCCAATAGCATCCCTACCGTTGGTTTAAACCGGTTGAATCTCTTAAAGGCCTAAGGGGTCATATCTAACCTTAAAAGGAAAAGGGCTGTGTAAAATCACAGACTGAATAAAAGTGTACACCGTCTTCGGCAAATTTCGTCGATATCAATTCTTCTATCTGTGAAAAATTGAAAAAAAAAAATACGAGTTTAAGGCCTAATTGACGACTTTGAACATTCTGAACATGAAGCAGTTCAGAAAGAAAAGAAAAATTGCCTTATTAATAGCGTAAAGCGTTGTTTGCGAATACGGTACACATGCATACGAATTATCATACTCTCGCTGATAATCGGTGAACATTTTTGTCATTCTGGGATGTTCAAGGTTTTCCAATATGCACTTGAGTTCAGAACTTCAAATCTACAGTTGTAATAGTAGCTTTTAGGGCTATATAAGGTTACGATATGTATCCAAACATATTGAATAAACCTTCTGGAAGGTGTCAATAGTCATTATTAAATAATTTTGTGATGTTCTAGGTTATCCAAAATGTCGTTCAGTTCAGAACTTAAGATCTACAGTAGCAATTTCAGCTGGTTGGGTTATACAAAGTTACGCTACGTCTTCAGGCATATTCAGTGAATATTTTTGAACGTAAAAAAAATAATAATGATGAACTGGAATGATCTAGGTCATCCAAACTTTCCGCAAGTTCAAAATATAAGTTCAAAACATAAGATCTACAGTTGTAACAGAAGTTTTTTTGCATTATATATATAGGGTGACGATATGGATTCAAACATATTCGATCCATTGAGCATGTTTTGGAGCATACTCTAATTGTTATGTTTTGTATTCTCCTTCATTTTTTGGAAGTTCAGCGGCTATTATTTTACATCCTCTATAATCCAAACTGTCCTCGTATTTAGAACTTGAAATCTACGGAAGTAACTATAGCTTGTTGGGCTATACTAAGTTAGGCTACGTATTGAACCATATTTAGTGAATATTTCTGAACGTAAAAAAAATATGAGATAATCTGGAATGATCTAGTTGGATGATCTAGAGGAGAAACTGTCCTCAAGTTCAAAATATAAGATATACAGTTGTAACAATAGTTTTTTGGGATATATAAGGTTACTATATGCATTCAAATATATTGAAAGAACCTTTTGGAAGGTCAACAATCATTATTTGATAAAATTATGATGTTCCAGGTCATCCAAACTGTCGTTCAGTGCAGAACTTAAGATCTTCTGTAGTAACATTAGCTTGTTGGGCTATAGAAAGTTACGCTACGTGTTCAGCCATATTCAATGAATATTTTTGAACGTAAAAAAAACACAATATGAGAAAAACTGGGATGATCTACGTCATCCAAGCTGTTCCGAAGTTCAAAAACTAAGATCTACAGTTGTAACAGTAGTTTTTTGAGATATATAAGGTGACGATATGCATTCAAATATATTCAATGGATCTTATGGAAGGGCAACAGTATTATTTTACTTGCTCTAGGTAATCCAAATTGTCCTAGAGCTTGGAACTTGAAATCTAAGGAAGTAACTATAGCTCTTCGGGCAATACAAAGCTACGCTACGTATTCAACCATATTAAGTGAATATTTTCAAACGTAATAAATCACATTATGAGCTAAACTGGGATGATCTATGTCATCCAAACTGTCTTCAAGTTCAAAACATAAGATCTACAGTTGTAACAATAGTTTTTATAGGATGTATAAGGTGACAATGTGTATTCAAACATATTCAATGGATCATCTGGAAGCTCAAAAGTCATTATTTTACTTCCCCTACGTAATCCAAATTGTCCTGGAGCTTAGAACTTGAAATCTACGGAATTAGCTTTAGCTCTTTGGGCAATACAAAGTTACGCTACGTATTCAACCATATTAAGTGAATATTTTCAAACGTAATAAATCACATTATGAGTTAAACTGGGATGATCTACGTCATCCAAACTGTTCTGAAGTTCCAAAACTAAGATCTACAGTTGTAACAGTAGTTTTTTTTAGGGTAAAATAAGGTGACGATATGCATTCAAACATATTCAATGGATCTTCTGGAAGGTCGTCATTATTTTACTTCCTCTAGGTAATCCAAACTGTCCTGAAGTTTAGAAGCAACTATAGCTTTTTGGGCTATACAAAGTCACGCTACGTATTAAACCCTATTCAGTGAATATTTTCAAACGTAAAACACAACACATTATTAGATAAACTAGGATGAAGAACGTCATCCAAACTGTTCTGAAGTTCAAAAACTACGATCTACAAATGTAGCAGTAGTTTTTAGGAATAAATAAAGTGCCGATATGCATTCAAACAAAATGAATCAATCGTAAGTGAGATCAATTGTCATTATTTTAAAACATTGGGATTCTTTAAATAATAAAAACTGTCCTGGATTTTCAAACTTGAAATCTACGGTAACAATAGTAGCTCATATTCAGAGAATTTTTCGATCGTAAAAATACAGAGCAAGACAATTTTGGGATTGTCTAGGTTATCCAAACTGTCCTGGCGTTCAAAAATAAAGATTTACATTTGTAACAGTAGTTTTTAGGTAATACAAAGCTGCAATAAATATTCAAACATATTCAATTAACATTCTTAAAGATCTGTCATGTCCTAGGTCATCCAAACTATCCTTGAGATAAGCACATAAGACCTACAGTTGTGACAAAAGCTTTCTGGGCTAGGAAGAGCTACGATGTGTTATGAAACATGTTCATTGAATATCTTGGAGCTCAACACTTAAAATCTAACGCTGTAACTGTAGCTTTCTGGACTAAACAAGGTAACAATATGTATTTGACCAAATTAAGTGACTCTTCTGGAAGGTCAAGAGATATAATGAGATATCTTAGGATGTTCTAGGTCATCAAAACTGCCCTTGAGTTCAGAAGTTAAGATTCACAGTCGTTACTGTAGGTTTCTTCTTCTTCTTTCTACGCGTTTCAAGCTTATTGCTTGCTCATAACTTAGTGTTCTAAATGCACTTCCACAAGTTTTAATTAAGAGCTTTCGATGCCAGGTACCATTTTTGCATTTGTATGATTGTGTGGCAAGTTCAATCATACCCTATGCCCAGGGAATCGAGAGAATTTTCCTTAACGAAAAATTGCTGGACCAGGCCGGGAATCGCGCCCTGCCACCTCCAGCATGGTGTTGCTTTGTAGCCGCGCCTTTACCAACTGAGCTAAGAGAGGACTCGTGGCTGTTGCTTTATATTCTAAAGGGTGATACGGTCAAAATTTGGTCAAGGGAAAACGCGTGTAAATCGGTGAAATCGTTTATTTAAAAAATCAAATTAAATTTCTTTTTCAAGTTCAATTCGTATAAAATTCAGGAAAAATATTCAGTTAGGCTTCCGCTTTTCCAAATCCAAATTGCCGGGCCTTACGCTTGACCCCTGCTATCAGATTTTGTACAGCCACCTTGTCCACCTTCTTCGCCGCAGAAAGCCAGTTTGCCTTGAACTGCTGCTCGTCCTTAGCAGTTTTTTTGGTCTTCTTTAGGTTCTGCTTGACAATAGCCCAGTATTTCTCAATTGGGCGGAGCTCTGGCGTGTTGGGAGGGTTCTTGTCCTTGGGAACCACCTGCACGTTGTTGGCGGCGTACCACTCCATGGCCTTTTTACCGTAATGGCAAGATGCCAAATCCGGCCAAAACAGTTCGGAACAACCGTGTTTCTTCAGGAAAGGCAGCAGACGTTTATTCAAACACTCTTTCACGTAAATTTCTTGGTTGACAGTCCCGGAAGCTATGAAAATGCTGCTTTTCAAGCCACAGGTACAGATGGCTTGCCAAACCAGATATTTCTTTGCGAACTTTGACAGTTTCGTGTGCTTGAAAATATCTGCTACCTTTCCCCTTCCTTTTGCCGTATAAAACTCCTGTCCCGGAAGCTGCTTGTAGTCGGCTTTGACGTAGGTTTCGTCGTCCATTACCACGCAGTCAAACTTCGTCAGCATCGTCGTGTACAGCCTCCGGGATCGCGCTGGCCGTCGTATTTTGTTTATCATCGCGATTTGGAGTCACTACCTTCTTGTAAGTCGATAGTCCGGCTCGTTTTTTGGCTCGATGCACGGTTGTAGACGATACACCCAGCTTATTTGCGGCATCTCGGAGAGATAGGTTAGGGTTTCGCTTGAAACTACCGGCAACTCTCTTTGTCGTCTCAGCGGCTTCCGGTTTTCGATTTCCCCGATCCAGACTTCCTGGCTGTCGACAAACGTTCCCCAAACACTTTAATTACATTTGTAACGGTTGATTTGGCAACTTTTAGCGATTTTGCCAACTTTGCGTGCGAGTAGCTCGGATTTTCGTGATGCGCGAGCAAAATTTTGATACGCTGCTCTTCTTGCTTGGACGGCATTTTGACAACTGAAGAGTGAATTCCAAAATCAAAATAGGAGCAACATTCTACACACACACACCTTCAAAATGAGGGGTGTTCAGGTTTTTTAAATGCAAAATTGAAAGAAATACGTCAAGTTGATATTGACCAAATTTTGACCGTATCGCCCTTTATGGAAGGTGCCGATATGCACTCCAACACATTCAGTGAATCTTCTGTAAGGTCACCGGTCATTAGTAGATTATCTTGAAATGTTCATCATTCGAGTAAGTTAACGTGCGAGCTGGTTTGTTTATATGAGATTTCGCCAGATTTGTCATCAACGTTTCGCCTGTGACAAAAGAATGAAAATGAAGAAGCTCGCAATTTAAACTGCTACCTAAAACACATAATAAAATGTGTGGTTAGCATTTATCGTGAAATTTTGCAACCCTTCTGTTACTCCAATTATACTAATTCTAAAATCATAACTTGGAGCAGGCAGCAGGTTTCTATGCATATGAAGGTATACTCGAAATGAATGTGACTCCTCAGTCTCTGAAATGGGTTGCTGGATCTGTAATAGAGCTGTCACTTTCTAGCTGCTATCAATAGTCAATCAAACGATTGTTGCAAACATGTTTCATCCATAATACCATTGCGGGCGAAAGGGTGTTAGATTGAAAACCCACTAAAAATCGGCCTTTGATGTTTTGTACGTTAGAACCTTTGCCATGTCGTCCTTTTTATCTGAATTTATTTCTGCAACCTATTCTATTACATTGATAATAGGAGAATATGGAATGGAGATAAGATTAAGATAAGATTTACAAAGAAAATCATTTGAATGTAGACTTGCAGCGACTCCAGTGAAAATATCTAGAGAAGGTCATCGGAAGTTCTCAGAAAAGCCAACCATAAAAATAGATTAGAAAGCGCTTCGCAACAAGATATGAGAGAAGTGCGTTGTAAAAAGGCCTTAGAATACTAGGACGCACTACGCGTAAATATATCTGGTGCGTTTTTCATCACTGTTAAAACTTTTCACGATTGGCAGTTCTATGTTTAATAGAACTCTACCCCTTGAGTGGAGACAATAACTATCATATGCCAATATCGAGCCACGTTGGGCGTTAATAGTTTAATATGAACGGTATATTTTTTATTGAAGTAAATTTTAAATTAAATTTATTTTGATTGGTAAAACAAATTCCCAATAATGAGGCTTATAGTTAATTTCTGATAATATTTTTTTTTTAACTGAATAAGTATACGAATTCTCAGTGTAGTTTGTAAATGATGGTTCCAGTGTATAACAAATATTTTGAAAATATTGAAAACTTTGAATTGAATGCCGCTGAAGAGTTTATTCCGACATTCAGAACAAATGTAAAACAAGTTCCCACATTCCCGAATCCCAAACCGAAGTCAAGGTAATAGAATAAAAACCCAGTCGGACATAAACCGGTACGTGTGCCATCGACGGTCACCACCCCTCCCAGCGGCCACCTTGGCTCGAAAAAATTGGGCCAATTTTAAATTTACCACCAATTTGCTCGGCCATTTCTGTTAATCTTCTTAATGACCAGCTGAAATGGTTTCCGACAAAAGAGTTCCGAGCGCAGTTTGCCTCTCGCTCTCGCTCTCTCGAGAACGTCGAATCAAAATCAAATCAAAATGCGCCCAATCGAAGTAGCCCTCGATTAGGGTGGATTCTTTTCTTTTCGTTTCGTTTGGTCCATCCGAACCGCCAGTGATCAGTGGCTTGCGGTTTTGTCTGACATTATGCGGCCGCATGAAATTGTGAAAGAGCCCCGCAATTCCTGCGCGATTTGCTAAAACTGGAACACGCTACCTAATATACCATCCGCTCCAATGGGGCACCGTCGTAAGTACGGAGACGCGCATTACGGTTGGTACCTACTCGACTGTTTCTGGTGGCGCTGCGCCATTTCTCCGGGCAGGCGCAGGGAGGAAACTCAGAGCGTCAGGTTTTCCCATGTCATAACACACACGAACGAAACGATTATTGCCCGATTTGAGCGAAAGCCATCCGTTGCATTCCCAATGAATGCACTAGATTTGTCACCGCGCATAATATCGCATCGGATCGCATCGAAAGAAAGAAGGTATTGTCTGAGGGTAGGGAAAATCGCGCAGTTTGAATCGGACCCGGGGTTTGCGGGGGGAGCTCCCCCTCCCCGCAATAGTCGTGAGTGCATCTTGATCAGGAATTCCAGTCGCGCGTTGCAATTTTGTCGCAGTAAAATGTACGGTTATGTTTGAGTAGTGCGAGCAGCGCACCGAACGGTCACTGGGCTGGGAAGGCAGATAAGCGAGCTCCAGTTAATGTCAGCTATAGGGTTGAGGAAGTGGGGGTAGGGGATAGGGAGGGAAGGTAAACAAAGTCACACGGGATGACGTGGTTGCTTTGGTTGGTCACTTTGGACTTTGGTTTTATTTTTATATGTTCTACATGGGCTGGAATAATAACTAGCCTACTTGGTTGCGGTGTGTCATCCTCTCGGAAGGAGTCGCGTGTTTTGCATATTCCTGTTTCTATTTCGGACTGATTACGTTTGCATAGAAACCTGCTGCCTGCTCTGAGTTATGTGATAGCCACTCAGGACTTAGTTGAGAGCTTTCTTTCGGAAAAGAATTTGAAATTTTGAGTTTTAACTGACTTTTATGCGTGAGCTCATGGAACTGTACAGAGTTAAAAAAAATGTATCTTTTTTAGGATTTGTATAATTGGAGTAAGAGAAGGGTTGCAAAATTTCACGATAAATGCTAACCATAACTTTTATTATTTGTTTTAGGTAGCAGTTTAAAATGCGAGTTTCTTCATTTTCATTCGTTTGTCACAGGCTAAACGTTGATGACAAATCTGGCGAAATCTGATATAAACTTACTCGAATGATGGACATTTCAAGATAATCTACTACACTGAAAATTTACTTTCTTAAATTAGCTTTCACTCGTTTCGTAAACATGGATTCTGTACATAGAACAAATGTTTCGTAAATTGCCTTACTCCGACTATGAACCGAATCCATAAACTATCAAAATAGCCCTGGTTAGAATTGTAGATCTCAAAAACCTTACTCCATATTTTTCTGATAACATACACATCTATGATGTAGAAGGAAATATTCTCTCATCACCATGAGGCCCCAAGAGAGGACAGTAATTTTTGCTAGAACTAAAAATTTGAAGAGAAAGTTGTTGAATTTTCTAACCGTATACTACTTACTGGTTACAGTTGTAGATCTTCAGGCGTAACTTCAAAGAGTTTTGGAACAACCTATAACATTCCATTAAATCAAAATTTGGTTTTCTAATCTTCAGCAATATGTAATGAATCAGTGAACTATTATCAAAATACTGGAAAGGTTGCAGGACTAAATGCAGAAAAACAAAAGACCGAATGGACAAATGGTCTAACGTACAATACGTCAAATGGACAAAGGACGATTTTTGAGAAAAGGAACAAAACTTAAATGAATCCAGCAGCCTATTTTAGAGACTCAGGAGTCTCATTCATTTCGAGTATACTTTCATATACAACAAGCCCCGCATGTAAACACTACCGATATTATTTGGATAAGGGTTCTGCAACACAATTCCAGATTTGGAAATGTAAATTTTCCAAAGCGGGTACGTACTTAGTATTATTTGAAAATCGTTTTTTTTTTGTTGTAAATATATTTATAATCAGATTGATCTCACCAAAAGCCACCTCCAAAATAACACTAGTTTGTTCGTTCGTAAAAATGAAAGTTTTCAACGTTGATTCGTAATTCATTTTATGAACTCGCGACAAAATAAAGGCTAAAATTAACGTTGCTAAATCATAGATAAGCAACCAGCGTTATAAAACTCGATTACCCTCGTGCTGAATGCAAATTATTTGCCAGCCTTATAATCATCAATTCACTAGCGAAAAAGCGGAAAAAACACTCTTCCTTAACAACTTATGTCCGGTACCATAGCGCTAACAAACAAAACTAAGCTGATATAACTCTTTCTCCGGATGCGGGGGCGGGGCATTAAAAAGAAAAAAAATGGGGTGCTACTACCAACCATTACGAATACGACGCAGCAAAACTAAGACCCATCGATTTCGGAGCATTTGCTTTGATCCTTTAATGTTTTCATGGACAGAAGATCGTTTTTTTTGTACCTTTAACCTTTTGTTCTTACGAGTTTTTGTTTTCGAAAATTATGTTAAACTAGGGTTCAACGAACCCTCACCAAAATTTAATGAATCTATAAATTATTAACAGAACACTGAATACGCTTGTTGATCTCATGACCTTAACTCCCGTAAATTTTTGTGGAACGTAAAACATACGAGTTAACTCTGTGTTTTATTGCATTTGGTTCAATACACCTCTTTGAATGGATACATCAGATCACTACTAACGCTTGTAGATTTTAAGTCCTTCACTGCAAGAAGGCTTTGGACAACCTAGAATGATGATAGGTCTTTGGGTCGAATGCCATAAGGCCAAATAGGTCAATAGTCCGATTACTAAGCTGACTGAGTGACTGGTAATTCATTTATTTGTGTTTGTTCGCTTTCTGTGCTAATTCAAAGATGGCAAAAAGCTTCAGCAAGGCGGGTTAACCAATTTGAGGTTTTGAAATTAGAAAGAACTGCTTATAAATTTATTGATTTTCTGTCCCAAAGTTAGTGAGAAAACCAAAGAGACACGTTAGCAAACTCAAAATATTGGAATTCGAAAGAAAAGCTCATTATTTGAAAAAATGAAAAACCTCCCGTGTAATTTCGATTGTTTCTAAGGTCAGAGATATTAAGTTAAATCCTCAGATTGCGAGTTTTAAATCAGAAACAATTTGATTGAAAGAAGTAAAAATCTTCCAGAATAGTTCAATGCTTCAAATTCTGAAAATTTTCAAAAATACTAAGTTTCATACTTCAATTGTTAGCAGATGATGATATTTTAAGTAAGGCAGAATAGCTCATAACTTAAGGCAGAAGAAGGCTCTCATAAATGTTCATTGGTTTCATGTCAAAAAGGATTTCAAGAAAGGTCAAAGCTTCCACAAAGTTGGCAAATTGAATATTTTGAAAAAAATTAGATCCGCTAAACGGTGCACACGATTGAAGGAGGGAATGAAAATTCATAAGTTTCATGTCATGAAGGTTTCAAGAAATGATAACCTCAATCTTCCACATAAGTTGAAATTATTGAAATGAGAAAGAACTGCTCATGTTTTAAAGAAGAAACAATCGCCCATGAAAGTTCACTAGCAATGATTTCATGATTTCAATTTTATCTTCTATTCTCCTAAATTCGACCTAATAACCCATTCGGTCTAATGGAGTTCGGCGTAATGGCATTCGAGCTAATGGCCCTATATCCCTTCAATACCAATTGTATGCAATATTTTGTTTGATTTCGCTCGACGAATTTTCAAAAATGAGCACGTTTAAAAAATTAAAGATTGCGCCAGGGGGTTTTCGAAAAATCTATAACATCCGAACAGTTCAAATTTAACTTTAATCTGATCCATCGAATTTACAGAAATATTCCCAATAGCATGTTGCAAAGCAGTTTAATTAACTTCGTTGTGACTTATTTAGATCACAATCAAGTTGCTAAAATCAATTCTGACAGCTTTATGCTGCTTGGGATGTACTAGAACCTTATACTACCAACAGAACCTAAAATACGATTTAAGAACTTAAAACCCTATACCTGGGAGTAGTTGAATGAGCAAAAATATCTATTAAACCCAATATTTTATGGTAAGACTTCGAACCACTTCGAACTCACATAAACTTTTACTTCCAGACTTTACGCTTGAAGATTTTGTGACCTAAGATCCAGGAAGTTTTTGATAACATGGAAGGCCTGTTATACTCAAACATTATTTGATTTAAATTATAGAGACTTCTTGAGATATGTACGACATGCAAATAATTTTAAAAGATCGCTGGTGATTGAAAAGACGTATTTCTTAGACGATCTAGAACATCGATTGAACTAAATAATACCATCCAATTAGCTTGTTCAGGTGAACATCCAGTAATATGAATTGAAACCATACACTACGACAGATTATCAGATGTGCTTAAACCTAAACTCCAGGAATGTTGAGCATAAGCGTGATTGACCACGCGAGGTTGCTACTCCGTAATATCAAGATCAACTGTTATTACACCGAGAACCAACAGATCAACTCCAGGTTTGGATGACAAAGAACACCAATTCAGTCCAATATTTTATTTCAACTTAGATCTCTGAACCTCTAGAAATGTGAACCGAATTCATATATTTCCTACACAGTTTTAAACATGTTTGTAGATCTTTCAAGAATAACCAAGAAACCAGTCCCACTTGCTACATTATATGACACTTCAGTGAAAACTCCAGAAATAAATACTGAAACCATAAACAACAAATAGGACCTTGAATAAGCTAGTAGAATTGAAGAGCTTATCCTAGGGAGTTTTTGAATAGCAAAATACATCCACTCAACACAAAAGTTTGTTTCAGTTGGATATCTAGATATGTGAAGCAAAACCGTGAACTTCCAAAGTAACTCTGGTTACGCAAGTAGATCTTGTGACCTGAACTCCAGGAAGTTTTTGATAAACGTAAACACCTTTTTCCCACAATAACTTATTTTGTATAGATCTGGACATAAACTTTCAATGATATGTGCCACATTCAAATACTTTTAAAGCTAACTGATGAGACTTTAAAGATCATGCAACGGATTACTTAAATAATCTTGATCGTCGGTTGAACTCAATAATGGCAACCGATTAGTTCATTCAGATCCATTGATAAGCTTGAAGGTCTTAAGACCTCAACTGCAGAGAGGTTTAGATAACAAAGAACGCCCATCAACCTCTGACGTTATTTACGACCTAAACTCCAGGATTTTTTGGAAAACCAAGGTTTTTTTTTGTATTCCTTCATTGTTGAGATTTTCAGCCCTGGGCTGGTTTATCTCCCGTCTTAGTCAGTTCAATACCATTTGAGTATTTTCGTAACTTGTCCGGGGGTGAGATTCGTACTCGTGACTTTGGCGTGAGAGGTTTGGATGTTTACCACTACGAAAAGTTAAAAATCTAGGTTTTTTGAAACCTAATTATAGTGAACATGTTTAGTACAATAAAATCCAACGCATCGTGCTCGTGGTCAATGAGTTCAATCTTCAAGAAGACTGCAAACGAAGAACAATACTTGAAATTGGCTGTTTTCAGATTTCGGCTTTCAGTGTTCTACCCGACGTTTCAGTCACATACAATGTGCCTCTCTCGAAGGATAGATATGGATGCCGTTAACATGGTTGATTATCATCTAAGCTCCTAGCTTAGCTGCACGTCTATGCTAAAGGGCGAACACGAAATTATTGCGACACCGAAAATGTCATGCCAATTTTCTTATAATGTTTAGAATCAAACCAAAATTTTAGGGTAGTTTTATACATATATTTACTTCAAAAATCAGAAGAAAAGTTAATCGATGGAGCCTTGAGTGTAAAATTGAACGCATTTTCGCTTGATGACCTCCATCAAAGTCTTTACAGTGTCATCCGGTACCAGTTTCTCAGTTTTTTTTTTCCATTTTCTTAACATGTCCTTCTCGTCTTTGACTGTCTTCTTGCTCTTCCGAAGTTCCCGCTTCATCATTGCCCAGTACTGCTCCACCGGGCGCAGCTCCGGACAGTTTGGCGGATTCATGTCCTTTGGAACAAAATGGACAGAATTGGCCTCATACCACTCCAGGACACTTTTAGAATAGTGGCATGATGCCAAATCTGGCCAAAATAGCGGAGCTTCATCGCGCTGCTGCAAGAACGGCAAAAGGCACTTCTCGAGGCACTCAGATTTGTAGATCTCGCCATTTACTGTGCCCTTTGTCACGAAAGGCTCACTCCTCAAGAGTCCGCAAGAGCAGATGGCCTGCCAAATGAGATATTTGGAGGCGAACTTCGACATTTTCTTCTTCTTAAATTTGTCGTCCACATACGAACTTGCTCTTGCCGGTGAAAACTCCAACCCCGCAATTTGCTTAAAATCGGCTTTTAAATATATACGTTTCGTCGTCCATGACACAGCAGCCATATTTTGTCAGCATCTTCTCGTAGAGCTTCCGTGCCCGAGTTTTAGCCGTCGATTGTTGCCGCTCATCGCGGTTTGGAAAGTTCTGTACCTTGTATGTATGTAGTCCAGCTCTCTTGATTCTTTGCATTCTGGACGTAGCTCTGCGACATGCCGATCTTTTTAGCCAAATCACGGCTTGAGACGTTGGGATTTGCTTTAATCATCCGCTTCACCTTTCCCTCCGTCTTTTTGTTCTCCGGTCCCGGTTTTCTTCCAGCTTCTTTGCCGTGGTCCAACGTCAACCGCTCCTGGAACCGCTTCAACACTCTGGAGACGGTTGAATGGTGAATGTTCAACATTTTTCCCAACTGCCGGTGCGACAGGTCAGCAAATTCCAGGTGTTTGGAAAGAATTTGTTCTCTCGATTCGCGTTGGTTCACCTCCATTTTCGTTGAATCGAAAAACACGACTTCGAGTTTGACAGCATGTAAACAATACACATCAATGAGAAAGTGTGCAAAATTTGGTTGATTTTTACCCAATGGTAAAAAAGTTATGCCCTGTTGAATGTGTCGCAATAATTTCGTGTTCGCCCTTTAGATTATGCACGAATGTGAATTATCAAAATTCTGAATTCTGAAGTAGTTGTTCAAAGCATCGATGAATCAAGTGATGTGTGTCGTCCGAGTCTCAGGGACACTTTCGAGTTTGTTCAAAGCTCGGAGAGGGTTACGGCAAGGTGATTTTTGCTGCTTAACTTGGATGGTGTGATTCGAAGAGCAGGGAAAGACACAAGTGGTACGATCTTCCGGAAGTTCCTCCCACTTTTTGGCTTCACCGACTACAGTGATACCGTAGCACGTAACTATGAAACGATGACGGAAACGTACAGCAGACTTGAAGCTGAGGCTAGTGAGATGGGGCTTGTCATTAATGCGATAAAGAAAAAAAAATAGGGGAAAAGGCTCACAAGAAGACAATGTCAACCTCCCACTATAATTTCAGATCGACGTTGATAAAATCGAGGCGGTAGAGGAATTCATGTATCTGGACTCATTGGTGACCGCCGATAGTGAAACCAGCAGAGAGATAAAAAGGCGCATTCGCCGTACTACAAAGTTGATCATCTACAAGATATTAATTAGCCGAGTAGTCCTCTACAGCCGGTTATTGCCAGATGTCTGTGAACGGAAGTGAACGATCTACGGTGGAGTTCTGGAAGCGAATTAACCACGCATTGTATCAATTAGTTGCCGGGAGAACCTACCATCACCGCAAAAATCGATCGACTACGGTGAGCTAGGCATGTCGTAAGAATGTCGGACGACAGTTTAGTTAAAATGATTCTCGAAAACGAACCGACGGGCACAAGAAGAAGATGTGTGCAACGAGCAAGGTGGATCGATCAAGTAGAAGGTGACCTGCGGACCTGTCGCAGACTGCGAGGCTGGCGAAAATCATGGACCGAAAAGAAAGGAGACAACTTCTGTGTACAGCAGAGACCACCCCAGCCCTGACCTGATTGGTAAGGTAAGCTTAGTCACAAGTCTAGATTTACGCTTTAAAGTATACATACGGTTATTCAGGTATCAGTCCGCGAAGGATGCCTTCCCCCACTCACGTGTTACTAAATTGTTTTTGTGGACACCCTTTTTCGAATTTTGACGCTATTCAATTTTGAGTACACTCGCTCTACTTCATCACACCGTTGAAAGCAAAAAATCGAAAACATGAACTCAATCACAATTGATCACCTTCATCTGATTGAAAGTCAGTCGCAGAAATGCGTTCTAACGCGAATAACAGAACAAGACACTGCCGTTCCGAGTACCTTTTGACAAATCGGTGGCTTATATTGATAACCTAAGAATGATGGAGTACAATATGAACCGCTTTCAAAATTAAGATGCACCGTATTCGCGTTTTTTTTTTTTGCATTTGGTTGGCTAGTTACTGATTGAAAACCAATCAGCATCCCTATTAGAAATCATAGGAAAAAAAAAACTCTTCAGTAGCCTCCTGCGATGGTATATTAACTTATTCCCAAAAGTGTTTATAAGTTCGATAGAACGTGCTAACTAGGCTAGCGATAGCAAATCTACGAAGCTGATAATTCATTATTTGCTCGATGCTACTGGGAGCATCGGAGGAGTAACAATTTCAAAGGAAAAATAAAACAGAACTTTGTGAGACCATTCCAATTATTTAAAAAAAAAATGTTCCAGCTCATTTCGATCACTAACTGGTTCACTTTCGCTGTCAATTGAAACTGAATGTGAATCGTTGAAAAAAGAAAAAACTAACACGTATATCGGCTTCAACAAGAGTTGTTCTGTTAGCAGTTCGAACTGGGGAAAAGTCGAGTATAATAGGAATCAGAGAAACATTAATTTTCTCACCATTGACAATGTCTTGCATCCACTTTGTCATGTAAGTGAAATGGAAAATTGAACAAGAAACTTGGATTCTATCGGCGCGCTTCCTGATTTTTAGGAATGAATCAAGACCACAACGAACGATAACCGACTTTTGAACTACGAGAATCTCGAAATTGAACCCTTGATCAATCTTAATTTATTCAATTGGCTGTATTGGTCAACAGGACCGATTCAAGCCGAAGGTTAAGCCTACCCGATAACGATTAGATTTCCACCTGATATTAAAAGTCTTCCTTAAGATACTACTTTGTAGATGCATGCCCCCATTGAAATGCAAAACAGTTACGTCACATACAACGCTCCCCTGCATCGCCTAGCGGTACTTCGCATCACCTCATTTACTTTGCTATTATACTGTCATCCTTTTTTTTTGTTGTGGGCTCCATGAGCGATGCTTCAGATTGAAGTACCCGAAATAACGTTCTGCGCGAGTACCTGGTGCATGACAAATCGGTCGGTTCCGCGTTTAGGAGTGCTGTTGTGATGAATAACCAAGGTCGTCTCTGAAGAATGCTGCGGTTTCGCCCGTGTGACTGCATGGTTCAGTCCAGGTTCTTACGGACGTAAAGAGGCTTACATAAGCAGTTTGTTTTAGGCTTCATCTTTCGAACAAACACCAGACATTCCATTACCTAAAACTGTACATCACTATCCACCCAGTAATCTTGAATGGGATCCACCTGAATGTATCAATAAATTATGGATTTTGCCCCACCTCGCTTTCTTCCAATGTCCGTGCCTATTCCGATTAATATCCAAATTAGAAAGCGTCCGGATCCACCACAGAAAGTTCCCAAAAGAACGAACCGAATTTCGCCATCGTAAATTTGAGCTTTGTCTCGCGGAATGGTTGCACAAATTTTATGACCCCACCCTGCAAAAACCAATAAACAATTCACAATACGGTGAAATTGCTTCATTAGAGAATCAGTCATAAAGAAAAGAAAGACCTAAAATCAACAACAGAATCTCGATGACCTCCAGCCACCAGGACCACAGCAGGACATCAATTCCTTCATTAAACCGCTTCAGCACTGTTACCATTCGGATTGACCCATAAAATCGCGAGCGTAAAACTTCCGACCAGCCACTACCGTTATCACCCAATCACGGTGCCGATTCCACGCCATCGCTAGATAGTTTCGCAATCAATTAAGCAAATCCCGACCCTACTCAGTCCAGTCCGATCTTATTGTGATAAATATTCATAATGCTAATCGATTCCAAAACCCCGAACCGCGCTCGCATTAAACACCGTCTCATTTAGTATTCATTTCCAAACAGAATCTGAATTCCTCCACTCACCTGTAACCGTTGGGTGTACTTTTCCTCCATCTTCTGCTTCCGCTCCAGTTCGTCCTTCCGACGGAGCAACTTTCGGATCTCCAGACTGGTCTTCCCGGTCGCTCCCTGCTCACCAACGGCACTACTGCTATCACTGGTGTCGGCATTGTTATTGTTATTATTACTGACATTTGTACTATTGTTATTGCTAGTACTGTTGGTGCTATTGTTTCTGTTTGAGGCATTCCCACTTCCACGTCTTTTGCTAGATTTGCTGTTGTTGCTGGGAGTGTTGTTGTTGTTGTTGTTATTCTTCTTGCTTTCTTCGTTTTGATTCTTGTCTTGATTTTTCTTCTTCTGCTGCTGGAGATCGGCTTTCGGTTTCTCCTGATTTTTGCCACTGGTCTGTTGTTGCTGCTGGGGTTGAGCTTCGCTCTCGTCTTCGCTGAAACTTTCCAGAAGGATCTCCGAGTCACTCGCCTAAGTGGAAGAAATAAGAGCCATTATTGGGTTGGGACATTATTTAGGGTCGGGTGAATCTGAATGTACATCCCCATGCATGCCGAGAATGTGGGCAAATGCGCAAAATTATGTACGACATAAATAACTAATCTGAAATTTCAAGCGAAAATTACACCCGCATGGATTAAGTTCTTTTGATTCAGGGGTGTAGTCAGGGGTTGCGTCGGTGGAGAATTATTTGGTTGAGAGAAAATCTAAGGAACTTGAATTTGTAGGGTATTTTCTTGAGATCATCATCGTATTTTTGAAGTCAGAAAATTGATTTAAGTTCAACCTAATTTCAAATTATTTTAGTAAGCTAAAAACTGACCTGTAAACCTATACATATATTACGCAATTTGAATATA
>JASCZW010016649.1:0-18344 GCA_034211315.2 Aedes japonicus | reverse complement strand
ATCAATCGGAATTTCCTCGTAATTACACAATATACGTTACAGGAATATGCGCCGAATTTGATATTCATGTACGTATAATATATGTAATCTAAGATAACTTTAGTAAAACGGTTATGAGACGACATTCAAAAGTTCCAAGTAGAACCACCCAATCTTTTCTAATGAGTTATGGAATGGGATATTTCAATTAACCTTCAAAAGATACAAGGGTGAATTCTGACTAATGGTGCTACTTCAATGTACGCTGGAGTTTTCTTACTTTTAATATATTACGAAATTTTCCGTTTTTGCACACAAATTTTCTTTTTTTTTCAAATCAGTTTCAAAAAAGTAACACAAAGGACATTAACAAAAACAAAATTCCGATTTTTCATGGGTTTACCTTCACCCACACTGACGAAACTACCCATGCAACATCAATCATAGTAACCCATGAGTCAGTAGACAAAATTTGACAGCTCTATTAGTCGAACTCTAACCGTGATGGCAAAAACAGTGAAGCTTCTCCGTTCAGAAGTGTGCGCGTTCAAATAACGGCACCCCGCCGCGTCAAAAACGGACATCGACGGCCGGCATCTACAACATCTTGACACTATTAGACAACAATCAGAGCACCGCAAGAAACCCCGGTTGCGGACAGCCGACGACCGTGCACTTGACCGGGAGGTCGGTTCAACCGGCCAAACAGTGATAAAGTACCTGCCGAACATGAACATGCATGTCATGAAGCGGAAGTCGCATCCACTGGTTTCGTAGCTGCAGGCAATGACGCAGCGGCAGCGGATGAATAAGATGGTCAACTCGATTTTCTCGGCGAATCGCGACGTGGCGGTGGCGATGAACGATGAGAACTATCGCACCCTGGATGGCAACGACTGGCAAGGCACTTCGTATTTAATTTCCACCACGAAGGAAGTGAGTTCCGAGGTGAAGTTCGTTTCACACACCAAGTTTCCCAAAAAGGTGCTGCTGTGGCTGACAATCAGCGAGAAGGGGATGTCAAAGCCGCTCTTCTTTCGCTCCGGACTTGCAGTGAACGGGGAAATTTATAGTAAGAAATTCCTGCCGGGAGTTGCGTCGTTTATCAAGAAATACCATAAGGGCGAAGATGCGGTGTTCTGGCCGGATCCGGCGTCGGCCCGCTACTCGAAGCGATCGTTGGAGGAGATTTTATTTGAATGCAAACGTAATGTTGATGACAGCATCTATACAGCTAGTTTTCACTGGAAATGATGTGCATAGCATTTGATATCAAGATAGGGTAGGTAACGACTTAAGCACTCCGAGACCCTATTCCAAGCAAGGGGCTAACGTTAACATACAACGCTCATTTTTTTGCAGTATGGTGCTTCACTAGATGGAGCACCATACTGCAAAAAATGAGCGTTGTAGGTTAACGTTAACCCCGTGCTTGGAATAGGATCTCTGGGTGCTTAAGTCGTTACCTACCCTACTCTAAATCACGTAATATATGTTGTAGTGTGAACGGGGTATTAAAAAGTTTCAAAAGCGCATTGATGGTTGCTTTACAGTACTTTTATTAAAACTTTAAGGTAACAGGATAAGATGGTTACATTTCTCCAGTTTGAACGAAATTTCGAACCTTCATCTTAATGGAGCCCATCGGCGCCCACACAGTGGAAACGGACTTCTTCTAGTGTACTTCTAGTGACATCTAGTGTACTTCTGCCAAGAACCCAGAGAGAGGGGAGAGAGAGGGAGAGAGAGGGGAGAGAGAGAGAGAGAGAGAGAGAGAGAGAGAGAGAGAGAGAGAGAGGAGAGAGAGGTGTTCAGGGGCTTGGCGAACCCCCTCTCTGCAAGTCGGATGGAAGCTTGGAAATCTTTCCTAATCAAGAACCGCTCACACACCCGTGAGGATTACCACCTTTGGCTCTTCCTTCAGGGAGTGATCGTGTTTCTGGGCTCCAGACAGCTCAAGCAGAGGATGCCTAAGATGTGGCGGGGATTCAACTGTGGGCTCTGTTGGATCCCTATAAAACAAACCACATATCTGTAAGCAACTCCGTACAACCAACTTGGTACCGCTTCCAAAGTGCCTTAGCCCAACACCCGGATTGCCAACCGGCCCATCAGGATGGATGCCAGTTACATCTTGATTATGGCATACTGGCTAACGCCATCGACAACGGACCACGGAATACGAACCGGGTGCCGGCGATGGGCTGACATTCGTGCTATTCTGCTCCCTGAGTAAAGAAGGGTGACATCAACTTGAAACGGCGAGTGGGCTAATGGTACATTTGCCTCCGCACCGATCAAACCTTGGCACGCCTCCGGATACGTTTAACATCTGACCATCAAGTCGATAGGTACTAGGCTCGGATGTATCATTCCCGACTAATGCTGATCTGGCTCTGAACACGAACCCCACGAAGGAACGTGTTCAACCCTCGCTTGGCCTCCCTGTTTCATTCGGACGGAATAGTGAAAAATGGAAGATACAGAACTTCGACAAGGATTTTATTGAGGCGCTGCAAATCTCGACGCAGAGCAGTTGACAGAAGCGATAGTAATGGCTTCTTACGCACAAATGCCAAGGAAATTGGAGCCCAGGTGGTGGAACGGTGGAACGGAACATTTAGTACCCTCCGTGTTACATGCCTCCGAGCGAGAAGAAGTGTGCAGAGGGCAAGAACTGACGAGAGGGTAGAATGAAGATCCGTTTTTCGCGAAGCTCGCGTGGCACTCAAAAGGGAGAACAGGCTGAGCAAGTCGAACTGCGTCAAAGAGCTTTGCCAAGAAGCTGATGCAACCCATGGGGTAACGCCTATCGAATCGTGGTGGCAAAGTTGAAGGTCCCGGCGACTCCCGTTGATTTGTTTCCGGACAAGTTGAAGGCGAACGTGGAAGGTCTTTTTCCGCGCCATGACTGAACGTTATGGCCGCCTATGCCATGTGAAGACGAAGAAGCTAAATCCAAAGGCTCACGGATCTCCAACGAAGAGCTCTTTATAGTTTCGAAGGGTCTGAAGGTGAAGAAAGCCCCTGACCCGGATGGAATCCCCAATGTAGTGCTAAAAACCGCTGTACAGGCGTTCCCCGAAATTTTCAGGATGATGCTACAGAAATGTTGAAGTGATGAAATGATTTCCCGAACAGATGGAACGTCCAGTAGCTGGTTTTGCTGCCAAAACCGGAACAGCCGCCAGGGAACCCAGTATCGTATAGACCCATATGTTTGTTGGATACCCTCGGAAAGCTACTGGATAGGATCACACAGTGCACGGAGAGCGAGAGTAGTCTATCGAGGAGGCAATTCGTATTCCGAAAGTTACTTCCAAAACAGAGTCCTACGAAACGGAATTGAGCCAAAAATCAATCACGATAACGGCGGGGGTGCCACAAGGTTCCATCCTGGGTTCAACGATCTACAACGCGACGGATGAGTGATAGAGTACTAACGCTGCAGCTGCCCAGCGGAGTTGATATCGCTGGATTCGCTGACGATGTCGTATTAACTATAACTGGCGAGTTGTTAGATGAAGTCTACATGTTGACGGCGGAGGCGCTGGATATCATTGAAGCGTGGATGACAGGAGAAAAACTGCAGCTGGCCCATCATAAGACGGAGGAAGTTCTAGCAAGCAACCGGAAAGCTGTTCAACTTGTAAAAATCAACGTCGGATAACACGAAATTGTATCAAAGCGCGCGTTGAAGCACCTGGGGGTGATGGTCGACGACCGTCTAAATTTCAACAAACATGCCAATTACATACAGTACATAGGACATTAGACAAATACATAAGACAAACTAAGCATAACACATCCACCTCGCGGCGTTTTTTGGTTTTTTTTTCATCACTTCGTTAAGATAGAGAACTTGGAATTGCACGAGCGACAAAATTCAGCTTCTGCTCCCATTTCGTTAGCTGTCATTGCTGCGGTTAAGTCAAATGGTGAACCGGTTGGAAAGAAAAACAATACATAAAAATTAAAAAAAAAAGAAGACAAAATCTGACAACTGAGCATGAGAGTTGATGGATTTTCAAGTCGTGAAGGAGAACGACGCCTATCTGGGTTGCAGCAATCTTTTATGTCATTTTCGGTTTTGTCCTTGGGTCAAAACATTCGGCCTCCAAAAACCCTGACTTACCAGATTCGGTATCATTTGCTTAGTTTTCGAGTTTATAAGGGGCATACAGACAGACGGACAGACAGAAATTTATTTTCATACTAGCTGTGCCCGGTGAGAGCCTTGCTACGCTTGCAACTAAATGAATGGAAGTATAATTACGACTGTTCCAGAAAGTATAAGCACACCTTATTTTAACGTTCATTTTGAATATAATTAAATATTTCAACATGTTTTGGCTGCGGTTTGTTTGCATATTTCTGAATGACATAGCATCAAAAAAGTTTTGTGTTACCTATCAAAATGCGCGGACTAACTTCGGAACAACGAAAAAGTATCGTGTACAAATGGTGCACTGTGAGCGAACTGTCCTTGAGAAAATTGGCCAAGGAAAAGGGTGTAAGCGTCGGAGCAGTACGATCTGCGATTCGAAAATATAGAGAATAGTGTACGTTTGAAGATGCGCTGAAGAGTGGTCGGAAATCCGGTCCTGATAGTCCGAATATCGATAAATCGATCAGGCATGCCTACAAGCGAAAACCAGCGACTTCCGTTCGGGATGTTGTAAAAAAAACTAGGGACCTCGTCGAGTAACGTCATGCGTGCCAAAGAAAGACTTGGGTTAAAAACATACCGGAAGCAGAAACAACCCAAAAGGAACCCAAAACAGTACGTGAAACAACGGGCCCGCAAACTCTACGATTCGTTATTGTGTAGAAATTCTGGGTGTATAATAATGGACGATGAAACGTATGTGAAACTAGGTTACAAAATGCTTCCCGGACCACAATTCTGTTCTGTAAGCGATGAATACTCAGAAATACGTTAAGGAATGTCTCCAGAAGCGATTATTGCCGATGATCAGGCAGCATGAAGGTCAAGTAGTGTTTTGGTCTGATTTGGTGTCATGTCATTACGCAAAGGACACTTTAGAATGGTACAAAAGTCAAAATGTATGTTTCGTGCTGAAAGACATGAATCCGCCGAACTGCCCGGAGGCACGGCCAATTGAGATTGTTTGGGCTTGAACCAAAGCAAAGCTTCGAAAATTCATAAACCCAGCGGACGACATCCAAAAATTTAAAAAAAAATTGGCCAAAAGTGGTCAAAATGGTGGAAAGTACCACTGTGCAGAAGCTAATGGGTCATGTTCGAGGAAAAGTTAAGAGTCTTGGCTATGATTATATATTTTGATTAAACGAGAGTAAAATATCATATAAAACACAAATACAAATATGATTTGCCAAATAAAATTATTAAAACTAAAATAAACATGACTTTTTTTTTATTTTGAAAGTGTGCTTATACTTTCTGGAACAGTCTATAGAACTGGTGCACTTATGGATTTTTAGGAATGAATTTTGTCAAAATATTTTCGTTTGCTAATGTGTGTAATTTCTACAAAATTAAACATATGTGTGTATTTTTAAATATACCGTCAGATCTTTAGTTTCTAACATGGTTGTTCTTTATCTGTAGAAGCATTTCATTAACAGAACATTTATCTTCAAACTACGCCATATCTTGTCAATTTGAGTCATTTTCTCTTGCGAAACCTTAGATTAACTTCTTGTGCATATCTAGCACTGAGAGTAACATCCCTAACTTCTTGGTAAAAAGAAGTTCAAACGTTTATCAGAACATACTGCTTTCCCCACAAACTACAAATTTTGTGTTTTAGTTTCCTGGATAAGGAGAGGGGCGAAGTCTCGTACGACCATGAAAAAAAATCCTGCCTCCAAAACCTCCACATGCCAAAATAGTTTCCAGTTGCTTGCATACTCGAGTTATGCACAAATTGATGTTTTATTTGTACAAGGGCCCCCATCTTTTAAACAGGGAAGGACGCTCGAACCATCATAAGAACCTTTTCCTGCTCCAAAATCCCCTTCATACAAATGTTCATTACAGAAGGCATAATTCTCATGATTGGTTGATATTTGTATTTCAAATGTATGAGAGCCCCCACTTCCAAAGAGAGGAGATGTCTCGAACCACCGTGGAAAACCTTCTTGCCCTCAAAAACCTCCACATGTCTAAGTTGGTTTCTTTTGCATGATTAGTTCTGAAGTTATTGTTTCATTTGTATGGTCTTTTATTTCATTTGTATGAGAGCCATCCCTTTCCAGAAAAGGGAGGGATCTCAAACCAGCACACACGGTGTTCAATAAGTTCGAATACAAGTTTTCATCATTGCGTAGGTATGCGCCATGTACATATTCTGCATTGGTATTGGTGTCAGCTTTAGCTTCATTCATACGCTACCGAATGTGCGCGGTGTTGACATTCTGTTAGTTGTTGTTCGTTTGTTACGCGCGATGAAAGAGTATCGGGACTTCGTAATTAAGCGTTTTTTGAACGGTGAGCGACCCGGCGATATATTCCGGCTGCTGAAATCGCATGGGGTCAAGCGGAACTTTGTCTACACGACCATCAGGCGATACCGGGAGACGTCCTCGACCAATGACCGTGCGAGATCCGGTCGGCCGCGTTCAGCGAGGACGCCACGGGTCATCAAGATCGTGAGGGAGCGAATTCGGCGCAAAAGAACCGCTCAATCCGGAAAACGGCTGCAGATCTCAACGTTTCCATTGGAACCGCTCACACCATACTCACCAAGGACCTTGGTTTCAGGCCTTACAAAAAACGTAAGGTCCATGGCGTTTCGGAGGCTACCAGCAAAAAGCGGTTGGATCGAGCTAAGAGGATCCTCTCTCGGCACGCTGGTCAGGAGTTTGTTTTTCGGACGAGAAACTGTTCGTGCTGCAGCAGCCACTGATGTGCAAAATGACCGGGTGTGGGCGCCATCGAGGGACAGCATTTCTGAATCCAATATAAACATCCCTCGGTTCCAAAGTGCCGCGTCGGTGATGGTTTGGGGGGCGGTATGCAAACGTGGTAAGCTACCCTTGGTGTTTATTGAAAAAAACGTCAAAATCAACGCGGCGTACTACAAAACTGAGGTTTTGGAAAAGGTTACTGCCCCAGTCTCCGAAGCCTCTACGGCGATGAGCACTACGTGTTCCAGCAGGACGGTGCACCAGCCCATACGGCAAATGTGGTTCAAGCCTGGTGTCAGGACAATTTAACCGACTTTCTGGACAAAACTTTGTGGCCTCCCAGCTCCCCGGACTTGAATCCTCTCGACTTTTTGTTTGGTCCTATATGATGGCGAAGCTGAACGAATACAAGGTCAGCACTTTGGATCATTTCAAGACGGTAATTCTCAAAATCTGGGACGAAATGCCCATGCAGTCCGTGCGTGCCGCCTGCGACGCGTTCGAGAAACGTTTGAAGCTCGTTAAGGAGTACAAAGGGGGTCATTCAAGAGAAATGTTGTAAACGTTCCTTGTAAACATAGCTTTCAATAACATAAATCCAAAAATAAAAAAACATGTTTTCATTTTTTAACAAATTTTGAAAGTGTATCCGAACTATTGAACACCGTGTAGAAACAACCCTCAGATGCCAAATTTGGATTCATTTGCTTGATTAGTTATCGAGTTATGCACAAATTTATGGTTCATTTGTATGACAGCGCCCCCTTCCAGATGAAGGAAAAATCTCGAACCATCATAAGAACCTTCCCCGGCCTCAAAAACCCCTGCATACAAATTTGCATAACAGTAGGAAGAATTCTCATGATTGGTTGAAGTTTGTGTTTCATTTGTATGGGAGCCCCCCTTTCAAGACGGGGAAGGAGCCTCAAACCATCATTAGAACCTTCTCCGGCCCCAAAAACTCCTGCTTAAAAAAATTCCTAACAGTAGGGAATTCTCATATTTCATTGAAATTTGTGTTTGATGAGAGCCCACCCTCCCTTCCCCCTTGCAAGAGGAGTGGTCTCTAACAACCGTACAAAAGTTTCTTGCCTTCCAAAATCCTGCCACATGCCAAAAACTATTTCATTTGTATAAGAGCCATCCCTTCCTAATAGGGGAGGGGTCTAAGACTACCATAGAAATATGTCTTGTCTCAAAATAACCCCACATGCCAAATTTGGTTCTATTTTCTTGACTAGTCCACGAACTTATACATAAATTTATGTTTCATTTGTATTGCAGCCTTCAGCCCCCCCCATTCAGATTTGGGAGGAGTCTCAAACTATCATAAGAAACTTTTCGGGTCCCAAAAACCCCTTTCATAACAGTAGGAAAAAATCTTATGATTAGTTTGAGATTGTGTTTCGTTTGCTTAAGACCCTCCCCCCCCCCACATCCACAAAGAGGAGGGGTCTCGAACCACCTTAGAAACATTTCTTGTCTCCAGAATCCCCACACGTTAAATTTGGTTCCATTTGCTTTCTTAGTTCTAGAGTTATGCAGAAATTTCAGTTTCATTTATATGAGAGCCTTCCCTTCTAGAGAGAGAGGGGGGGAGGGTGTCAAACTAACATAGAAACATTTTTTACTTCCAAAAACTTCTACATGCCAAAGTTGGTTCCATTTGCTTGATTAGTTCTTGAGTTATGCAGAAATTTGTGTTTCATTTGTATGAGAGTCCCTCTTTCCAGAATAGGGAGGGGTCTCTAACTATTATGAGAACCTTTCACGGCCCCAAAAAATCCACTATGCGAAATTTCACGCCGATCGGTTGAGTAGTTTTTGATTCAATAAGGTTCAAATAGACAGAAATCCATTTTTATTTATATAGATATTCAGAAATTCTGTAAATCCAGAGATCCAGAAAAATTCCCACATATCCAATGTGGTTTCATTTGCTTGAATAGTTCTCGAGTTATACAGAGAACTGTATTGCATTTGTATGACATCCACCCCCCACCCCCCACCCCTAACCCTTCAATAAGGGGGAGGGGGTCCTGAGCATCCATCGAATAATTTCTTGCCTCTAAAAAAACCTCTACATGCCATATTTGCTTGATTTGTTATGCAAAAAAAATGTTACATTTGTAATCTTCAAAAATCTCGGCATGCCATTTGCTTGAGTAGTTCTCAAGTTATGCAGAAATTTGTGAATTATTTGTATTGGAACCCTTTCCCTTTCCCTTTCTCTCCTCTTTCTGCTAGTATTTTCTGTTTTGTTTATGCTTGCTCAGTTTTGCTCAAAATGCCGTCGAAACAAGAAGTATTTCGCGAGCGCGTTGTACAGTTCTACGAACTGCACAGAAATCTCGGCAAAACGTATACGGTACAACATTTTAAAAGCGAAAATGTTGCGACTTCGACTGTTTACCATATCCTAAGATCCCCAACAACTGCTCGCAAGCAAGGTAGTGGAAGACCAGCCAAAATTATGGACGCAAAAGGACTTCGTTCTCTTTCTCGTGCCTTCAACAACAAGGATTCACTGAGCGAACGGGATGCCGCAAAAAAGTTCAACTGTTCTCACCAGTACATCTGCAAAACATTGATAAGAGTCGGAATAAAGTGCCGAAAGAAGGCACGAGCCCCGGAATATACTGATGCACAGATTTCAACGCTGAAATCCCAATGCCGTTGGTTGATTAAAAATTATTCCGGAAAAAGTTTTGTTTTGGACGACGAAAGCTACTTCCCTCTTTCGAAGACGCAGATTCCCGGAAACGATCGATACTATTCAACGGATAGTTCTACTACACCTCCGAACATAAAATATAAGTTTAAACATAAGTTTGAACAGAAAGTGATGCTGTACATTTCCATTTCCGAGAAAGGCATTTATAAGCCATGGTTCAAGCCCTCTGGTTTGGCAATCAATCAAGATGTGTACCAGAACGAATGTTTGAAGAAAATTTTGATCCCGTTTCTACAAAAACATCATGCTGATGGACAATACGTGTTTTGGCCGGATAAAGCGTCATCGCATTACGCCATAAAAACAAAATCTTTCCTGAATACCCACTCGATCCCATTTGTACCCAAAAACCACAACCCGACAAATCTGCCTCAGTGTCGCCCAATCGAAGATTTCTTCGGGGTTTTGAGTTCCTTGGTGTACAAAAATAACTGGAGAGCCACGAATTGCAAACAGTTGAGTGGTAGAATCAAGAGATGCATTCGCAATGTTGACATGGAGGCCGTACAACGCTCCTGTTCCGACATCAAACGGAAGCTTCGCCGAACATCCGATTACGGACCGTTTTCAAATGTTCACTAATTTTTTTTCAACAATGGATAATGTATCTTTTATTTGAATAAATCAGATCTTCTTCAACTATGTTTGTCTTTTTTTGACAGCTTGAGAAAGAAATTCCAAAATTTTAGTTGCCACCCGTTAGTGCGTCGTTAGCAGATGACGAGCAACACATGCTCTGTCGTTTGACTTAGTGTGAGTGTGTGAATGCATGCATTTCATTTAAACGATATTAGACAATGCTGATTTGTATTTTGGCAGCGGAAAAACAAGAGTTGAAACAGAGAGGGTCTCGCCCTGGAAAACGCCCCAACGTCGACTGTGATTTTGTTTCGGTCATCTTAAGCAGTTCCAGAACTATTTCAACGACATGCCAACCTACGACGACATGCACTTTCTGCGTCGATTCCGCGTGCCAAGGAAGATGTTACTGCACACACAAAAAAAGGATTTTAACATGCACGTAAAATTTTCCCTCGTTTAAATCCAAGCCAAAGGAGGCGTAAACAAAGAAATTCTTTGCAATTTTTCATGCACCATACAACAATGATTGCAATCTTTCATACAACAGGCTACATTCAGGCGCTATCAGGCATAAATTTACATGAAATATCCCATTATTTTCTGTCAAATCTAGCATTCCCTTTTTGTGCATTAGATATCGCAAATGTTTCTTTTTATTTGTGCGGATATCATACGATACTTAGAGTCATCTGATGACTTTTTCCAGCTTAGTGATGCAGTTAGAAAAGTCGGCCTGATCCCGTTACAAAAATGTACTGCAGCCTTACAGATGTTGGCGTTCGCTTTCTCAGCTAATTCTCTTGACGAAAATGTGAGGATTGTGGAGCCAATCAGTCATCCTGAATACATACCGCCCGCAGTTTCCAGAAGTTTTGCAATTCTCCTTGCTGTTTAGGAAACATTCCAGAAAATCGGACAAATTTCCAGAAAACCAGGGAACTTCCAATAAGTTCAGCGTTCCTCCCAGCAGTTCAGCAACTTTGCTGAAATTAAGGGTACTTCCCAGAAATTCATCGAATTTTCCATGAATGCAGGAAGCTTCACATGAATTCTGTGATCATCAAAAAATTTGGGGGTTCTTCCTAGAAATCCATGTAACTCTCCAGAAATTCAAGCAGCTTATCAGAAATTCCCAAAACTTATCAGGTCTTTTATAATATTTCTTAGAATTTTATAGGTATTTCTCAGAAGTTCAGGGAACATTCGAGAATTCCAGGGAACTTTTTAAAAGTTCAGGGAACTTTCCAGAAAATAAGAGAACAAGGCACTTCCCATAAATTCAGGAATTTTCTTAGAAGTCCTGAACTCTTCAAATCATTTCAAAAAACTTCCCCAAAGATCGGAAAACTTTCCGGAGTTTCAAAGAACGTCCCGAAAGTTCAGGAAACATCTAAGAATTTTCTGAGCCTTCTCAAAAGTTTAGGAAACATTCGAAAGTTTTTTTTCCATAAGTTAGAGAGCTTCTTAGAGGTTCAAGGTTGTTCCCAAAAACTCGAGAGACTTTCCAATAGTTCAAAGAACATCCCAGATGCTCAGAGCACTTATGTTTTGGGAAGAACTTAAACTTCTTAAAACTAGATCATTTTTCGTACCGAATCAAAACAAGAATCATCTACTTTTTTAATGTTTAATCCATTTCGTGGAATATCCACCGTATGACAATCTACGAAATTCTAGTTCTTCCAAGGTTTAACATTAAATGCTATTTATTTCCCAGAAATTTCACCAACTTATTAAAAGTTTTGCAAATCCTCCAAATTCCCAGAAGTTTTTCAATGTTTCGTAAATTATTAAAATTTGTGGGATATTCTTGCAAAATCTGCTTCTCAAAGTTCTGGTAATTTCCAAAAAGTTATTTCTACCCCATGGATGATCAGCCAATTTTTTGGATCTCCGTTTCCAGAAACGTTGAGAATTTTTAGGCAATTTAATGCATTTCTCTCAAGTTCCACCTTCTCAAATGGGAGAGAGAGAGATAAAGAGAGAGCAAACTTCATGATTATCTTAAAACTTCCAATAAGTTTATCCAACTTCTGAGGAGCTTAATCAACTTCTGTGAAGTTCATTACATGTCCACCCAATCTTCATAGATTTTCCGATGCTCACTATAATTCAGAACATATGTTTTCAAGAGTTCGTTCAATTTTTAAGTTCTGACCAATTCATGTTTATGCCGAGAAGTGTATGGGATTTTATAAAAACTGTAGTATATGCAATTATATAATATAACATTTACAAACGATTCCTGAAAATATCAAAAAAAATTCCAAACTTCCGAGGAATACGAATTTAATCTATCTTCAAAATATAATCGGTTTCTTCCAGAAAGTTTATCAAAATAGCAACTAATCAAATGTATCCTCTCTCCCAGAAGATAAGCCTGAATATTTTTGGCACCCGTAAACCTGCCGAAAGTTTCAATATAACAGGCTTCTCTAAAATGTATCGGTATGAGCTATTAGCGAGTGCTAATCATGGCCAATCCATCAATAAACCGATTGTTCACTATGAAGACTTCATGATTTTTCAATTCCGAGCACAACAAACCAATCCACAACAGTCACTATTTCGGGAGCCTCCTGAACTAGTCGTTTTCCAGAAAATGCAGTGGATCTCAAAAACTAAGAGAACCATTCGTTGTTCAAGATTAGTAACTTGAGGTAATTATCAGCAACGGAGGCAAGTAACACCACTTTCTTCTCGGCGCCAGCATAACTCGCACCAAACACGGCAACCTATACCTCAGAATACATTCAATGAAGTTGATTGTTTGTGTAGTTGTAGCTGAAATTTTACTCATTTATTGATATTATCAACTAGCGTGTAGTATTTTGAAACAGTATTTTTCTTGTTTCAAATTGCAGCAGTAATAGATCAAATCATATATTTGTTTCAAAATGATGCAAAATAGATCAGGTATAAAACAAAATTTACAACACCGGTGCAACGATTTTTTTGCGTTTGGTATAAAAAAAAATAAAACCAAGATTTGGACCACCGTTGAAGATGCCCTAATACTGGTCTACTGCTATCGGGTGACGTTCGTGGTTGGACGCCTATACAGAGATGAGTGGAGCTCAACAAACGTGATGCGTTGAATAGTGTTAGCCACCGATGAACATGAACTGATGAATGTTTGATGCTGCTGGTGTGCGTGAACACGCAAAGATGCTGGGCAAGATGGCTTGTCGATTGCCAAGTTCTTTTTTTTTTTAAAAAAAAAAAAAAAGAAAATGCAATATCGTAGTTGCTTCTCCTTTACTGATCAGAGCTAGTGTAATTGCACAGAGAACTACATAGATGGAGCTTGGGAGTAGCTTTTACCATCTTCAATGTACAAGTTCACTAATTCTATTTATAGATCAGCACCGGCGCCAGCCTCGTCCTCACGGTTTTTGGGGAGGGTGGAAGAAGGATGTTATTAGAGACCGTGAGCACCACTGCATCTTTACAATTGCCAAGAGAAGGGTAGTTGTGTTAGTGAGGCAGGTTTATTTTTAGATCATGGATGCACTGTGGTAAGTGATGCGATCAATGAAAGCGCAGTAGACTGCTTTTTATTTTAAATCTAGTGGTGATAGAAAGAGGCAAGTGGACAAATGGCAAGGAAGGGGACGGGCCTGGGATTGAACTCCCGACCATCTGCTCATTAAGCAGAACGGGTAACCACTGAGCTACCCCACACTATTAAGCTGTGCTGTTCTTCAGTTGAAAAACTCAATTCACAACTGCGGTGAGAACAACCATGAGAAAAAACTGGAAGTCACTATCCAACTAACTGCGATAAACCAACAAATGCGGAGCTAACGAGCTTGACCGTTTTTGGGCGCAGAACCATGAACTTACTAATATCATACTTTTCTTTATTTTCAGGGCTTTCACGGATCGACGGATTGGATGCAAGCGAGAACTACGGACAACAGAACTGTGGAATTAAACGACTAAATCTGTAAAAGGAATAGGAAAATTCTAACCTGAATCCCCTTTTAAATCAACTTTAATATGCTTAAGCAGTAGCGGTAAAAACGTGCGTGATGTAATTATTCCAACTTAACGCCTAAGTCAGTTGGAATTATATCAATAAACAAATTAAAAATAAGCAACTAAATGCTCCAATATTTCATACGATTACCCTGCCACCTGGTAGTCGGTTCACAGGTAAGTAGTTACTAAAGGGTGTCCACAGTTAAATTGCATCACTTTCAATAAGCTGTAACATTTTGCCCTTTGGGTTGATTTCAACGAAATTTTGGGTAAACTAATCTCAGCGTGTATTGTTTACACTCAGTGAGTTCCATTGTAGAATGTGTCGTAGTTTCGAAAATGGAGTCACTGGAACAGCAAGTGTGCAACAACCTCCTTCTTTCGCACCGAGCCATCGGAAAGATGTTGAAAATTCATCAGTCTACAGTATCTCGTGTCATAAAATGTTTTGGGGAACGTTCCCCTGTCGATCGGAAGAAGGTGAGTGGTAGAAAAAGTGTTTCTTACAGTGTGAAGGATCACAAGCGAGTGGTTGCAGTCTTTCAACGCAAACCCAACCGTTCCGTTCGGGAAGTCGCGAAAAAGCTGCACTTGACCGGGCTCCATTCATTCAAAGTTCAGAAAGCTTCAAACCGAATTGAAAAACAGAATAGGACAGCTAAAACACGTGCACCTAAGCTGTACACACAAGTGTTGACGAATGCATCTTGGACGACACGCAGAAGCGGACTTTAAACAAATTCCCGGCAACCAGTATGTAACTGCGAAAGACAAGTTCGATGTTCCAAAGTCTCTCAGGAAACAGCAAGTGTCAAAGTTCCCCAAGAAATTCTTGATTTAGCAGGGGATTAGTTCGTGTGGTAAACGAAGCAAGCCTTTGGTGACAACTTCAACTGTAAATGGCCAAGTATACATGAATGAATGCCTGAAAAAACGACTGCTTCCTTTTCTCAAAACCCACAACGTTCCTACAATTTTTTGGTTGGACTTAGCCTCTTGTCACTACTCCAAGGATCTTCTGGAGTGGCACAAGACGAATGGTGCCAACTTCGTGCCGAAGGATCTGAATCCCCCAAACTCCCCAGAGTTGCGGCCAATTGAAAAATATTGGGCTATAATGAAGCACGAACTTCGTAATCATGGTTGAAGGCGAAAAAAAAGGTCGGTTCAAGCGTTGTACAAAATCTTATGTGTGGTATTAAGAAGAAAGTTCTGGCTTTGGAATTGTTAAAAAAAAAACTACAGTGAAATAAAAATACCTAAACCAAGATTATACATTGCATTTTATTCCCTGAATATTTCATGACAATCGATATAGAGATTTGTTTTTGAGGACAAGTTTAAAGTGATGCAATTCAACAATGGACACCCTTTATATACTAGTTGTCTATATATGGTGTAAATATCAGAGCATGAAACAATTCATTCCACACGAAGCAGCAATTTGAATGGAATTACTGTACTCTATCACGAGCTTTTGTATGCAAGATTATCGACAGTGTATGTAATTTCCCGGAACTTTACATGTTTTATAATGTTAATTTGTATGTTTTGTGACGTTCCATTTATGTGAATGATATCGAACCAAAATTCACACCACTTGTTCGAGTAGTCCACCACTCAGTGTAGTCTATACACACACTCACACAAAAAAATGATTTAACACACACAAAAAAAAATTAACAGACGCGAAATTTCCCCTGGTTCACCTCTAAGCAAAAGCAAGCGTAAAGATCGGTATCGTTTGCAATGTTTCATACAACAGACTAGATTCAGGCGTTATCTTGCTTAAATTAAGGAAAAATATTTCATGAACTTATGCAAAATGAAGCATTACATTTCTGTGCATTAGATAACGCAAAAAATTACTCCTTCTTTCAAACTGTGTATCATATCCTTATCATCAAAACAGTTGAGTTGATTGGTATATAAACTTCAGTCCTCTGGGCTTCAGGTTGCGGATCAAATTTTAAGCGATTTCTATACATACACTTTTTATAAAGTAAGAAGGTTGAAAATCACACTCACTCGCAAGGAATATCAAACAACTAACAAATCCACGCCTCTAAGTGAAGCCACAACCCAGGATGCAAAAAAGAAACCAACATTTGTTCATCATGCTAGTTCTTGTTTTGTGTTTCATACCGAACTGCAAAGGAACGTTCCATCTTCACCTGCATGCTTCTACTTCCCAGAGGAACAATCCAAACAGCAGCTCCTTTGCGAAAACTACGATACATTCCATCTTCTACCTACACAGCTCGAAAAAGTAGTGTGAGTTTCTGTTCAATATCAAGCCCATAGATGTACTGTCATAAAACCAAATTACCATTGTAAATCGTGTAAAGTTCTGGGACATTCCATTTAGAGCGGATAATGTTGTATACAAAAGCTCGTCTTTATTACAACTTAATACAATTTTGCATGCTCTGACATGATAAAAGCTCTGATTTTCTTTCTGTGTACCTATTCCTTCAACACAAAAGGTGTTCCGGCAGATGCAACTATATGTCGGTCGCTTGGTGAATAAGATTCTGGTGCAGCCCCCCCTGAGCCCAAGCTCGGCAACGGGAGATACAAAGAGATTCATATCACTTGTATGCACAGCAGAAGCTTGTTTAACTTCACCCGCGCTTTCACTTCTCCATTTGCAAATCGTTTAACAAAGGTAATTGCTTCGAAGGCACATCCCATTAAAGCACCCCATCCGTCGTCGTTGGCGTCGTTATCGTGGCTGCTGAAAGGATAGACTGGAAGAGTAACAGTACTCCACCGTTGAACGCCTCTTTGATAAGAGAGATTTCCATTGAAAACGCTTCAAAAAGGCTAACGAGGTTTGGCTTATGAGAAAATAAGCTGCCATTCGTTCTGACATTAAATATCACGGGGTCCAACGTTGGAAACAGTAAATCTAGGAGCAACAACTTTCCGGGAATTCCGTACAATTTGATTCAATGTTCCATATCAATCATCCCCTTTGTCCCTCGATGCCCCGAACCAACAACCAAATCCCAACAGACAACCATTCAATCATCATTTGTCGGATTATTTCCTGCTGTCGCATTCGAAGTTCGAAGAGGCGTAAATTTACGTCGTTTTCTTCCCGGAACCCATTCATCAGCTTAGCCCCTCAGCACTCATCGATTCCCAAGAGTAATAATGAATCGCTCCGGGCAACAAAGCAACCCACATAAACTAAACGCACTTCATCAATGGGATAATCCTTGACCGATGCGGTTGTTGTTTTTGTTTTTATTTGTTGTTATCATTGCGTTAGTTAATACATTCTGGGTTACTCCAATACGATAGATAAGCTGCTTATCCGCCCAGCATAATATAAACAAAGAAAGCTCACCGCAATCAAACTGCTGCTGATCGATTCCTGGCCACGTCCGGTGCTCTTGAAGTGTTCAATCACCTCCCACTTGGGCTTCTTCGGCGAGTTGGTGTTCTGCTCGTGGATGGTCATCGATTGGGCCGGCGAGGCACTTTCCAGCTCGAGTGTCACGGACGATGTCGTCGGATCGGTCGGTTGTTGCCGCAGGGACGAGCAGCGGCGGGCGAACTTGTTTTTGCGCAGGTTGGCAAAGTCCTGTTTGGAGATGGAGAGAGAAAAAAGAAACAGTATTCAGTGGAGAAATATGGCTCGTGATTGATTGGTGAGCTAAGCGTTGATTGAATGATTCTCATGAGGCTTTGGGGATACACAAACTGAATAGGGGTATCAGGGGCAGAATGGGCACGTTTTAATTTTTTGAAACAACAAATGTAGTGGGAAATTTGCCAGGTCACCCTACCTGATCATTCGAGAACTTGCTCGTTAGTTTTAAGTTAGTTAAAATAGTAAGGTAGGCTTTCAATTTTTTTACAATCAAATATTCAAACCTTCATGCGTTACCTACAGTGCTGGACAAAATTAATTATACACATACATTTTGTTATTTTGTTCAATGTCTAAGCTGATTTAAATGGTAAATGGTGTTTTTTCCGGGTAATGAAATAATTTTTATACGATTAAATTGTAAAGCCATGAACTGAAGGAATGTGCATGACTTGCTCAATACTAAATAATTTATTGCTAAGGCTGTATTTCAAAATGTGTAACGATCTGTAAATGTGTACAGTTTGTACATAGTTTGTTTGCTTTAATCTAGATGAATAAAGTTCCTTA